>PITA01022554.1:0-30118 GCA_004023965.1 Spilogale gracilis | reverse complement strand
TTAGGGGAGTCAGAGGCAGGGGGTCCTCCAGTGTTCCTTCACACTCCAGGACTCTCTAGGTGCTCTCTCCTCAGGGACAAGCAAATGCAGCCACCTCCCAATGACTGGTTTCCAGGAACCACCGGCCTCAGGGTGGACCCATCACAGCACCCAGAACACCTCCCGTTTCCAGGCAGGGCCACATCAGCTGCCCAGGCGCCTCCCCAGAAAGGACCCAGAGACCTGAGTGGCCCAGATGGGACCCAGGCAGGAATACAGGGCAAGGCAGGAGGGCAGGAACCAGTGGGAATGGGTGGAGAGGAAGTCTGGGAAGGGGAACCTGGGCCTGAGGGAAGCCTGTGTGGGAACTCTGGCTACTTTCCACAAGCTAGAAGACTCTAGCCTGACAGGACCAACTTCTCCCCTCCGGCCTTCTCTCCCTCCTTCCCCTTCCTCCCTCCCTGTCCTTCCCTTCTCTTCCCCCTCTTTCCACTCTCCCTTCCCTGGCCTGAGAGCAGCTACCTGGGTGGGTTCCCATCCCAGGCCTGGGGCTCACACCCTCTTCCCACTTTACCCTGCAAACTGGCTGAGGGAAGAGTCAGCTCTTGAAAGGGCTTCAGACTCCTTCACAACTTCCAGACCCCATGCTTCCAGGGCCCTCCAGCCCTGCCCCACCGGCCCACTTTGATCTCCACCTGAGAGGCCACTTGTTCCCTATTAATCCACACCCATTTGTACCTAATCTTTAATGTTCTGGAGTGATCTCCTCCAGGGGGAGGTTTTGCCTCTCCCCTCAGACTGGACATTTCTTTACAGTAGCAGCTGTGTCTCCACTGTCAGACTAGGAGCTTGCTTGGCCTGGGGGCTGTGTCTCCCCTGTGAGAGCCCAGGGATGCTCTGAGCGTGTTCTGCTTCCTTCCTCCTTCATTTAGCAGGGCCAGCAGGCTCCGTGTGGGGGTGGTCTCTTGGCTCTGTGTCTTGGTGCTGATCATCCCGTCCACCACACTATGACCCTGACCAACAGGGAAGGAGGAGGAACAGTTGGGGAGGGGGTGGAAGATGACCTGGGTGGTAGGACCAGGGGAGGGAGGCTCATAGAGAAAGGAACAGGGGGAAAAGATAAGAGGAGAATGGGGAGGACCAGAGAGGAGGATTAGGAGACAGGGGATCGGAGAGGAGGACCCGAGGAGGGAGGATGAGGGGAGGAGGACCACAGAGGAAGATCAGGGAGAAGAAAAAGAAAGGAGGATGATGAGGTCCAGGGGAGGGAGGAGGTCCAGGGAGGAGGATGCAGAGGACCAGGGGAGAGAAGAGAGGAGAAAAGGATCAGGAAGGAGAAGGGAGCGGATCAAGGGAAAGAGAATGAGGGGAGAAGGACCAGGGAGAAGGACGAGGAGGATCAAGGGAGAGAAAATGAAGGAAGGGGGATTAAGGGAGAGAAAAGCAGGAGAGGGGGTGCAGGAGAGAGAGAATCGTGGAATGGTAGATAAAAGGTAGGCAGGAGGAGGCAGAGGGGGCCTTCGATCTCAGTGTTCCCAACTGAGGAGGTCCACCCTGGGAAGGAAGATCATCTGTCCTTTCCAAGGGCAAAACAGGAGGACAGGGCAGGAGCACCCATGTGCAGAGGCCTGAGCTCTGCGGAATACTCTGCCCACCCACAACCCCAACCTCCCACCAACTCCTCCCCATCAAGGCCTGCCTGTCCCAAAGCTGCCCCAACCTGCTGTCCAGAAGCCAGCTCCCTCTGCTAAACCTCCAGCCCCCTTGTCCTGCTCTCTGTCCTGGGGCCCTGGAGGCTTGTTATTTAATGTTTCCCCAGCTTTCCCCAGCAAGGTGTTGTCAGGGAGGAACTGCAGGCCCTAATCGTCAGACCCCCTGGGTGAGGAACATCTTATCTGTGATCAGCAGCCCAAGTCCTAAGGGCCTGAGGTCAGTGGAGACTCTGTGTAGCCTTCAGTAACTCATGTCCCTTCTCCCAACCTCGGCCCCCTCCCTCATCTATAAAATGAGGCCACATGACAAACTCATGAGGCTGAGATGAGGTAGGAAGTCACGGCAGTTGGCAGTGGACCTCGCTTGTACCGGGAACTCAGTAAGAGTTCAATGCCTCCAAAACTGGCTGGTGAAGCCTCCCAGCAATGGGTTGTAATCCTTCCCTCCCTGTGCTAAGCATGCTAACATACCCCAAATATGCCCACCTTCTCATCCCCAGAACCTGGGAATATGCACAGAACATGGCAAAAGGGATTTGGCAGATGTGGTGAAGAAACTTGCAGTCGAGGGGGGGCTGGGTGGCTCAGTGAGTTAAGCATCTGCCTTCACCTCAGGTCATGATCCCAGGGTCCTGGGATTGAGCCCTGCGTCAGGCTTCCTGCTCAGTGAAGCCTGCTTCTCCCTCTGCCTGCCACTCCTGCTCTTTCTCTTTCTCTCTCTCATGCATACACTCTCTCTAATAATAAATAAAATCTCAAAAAAAACCACACACATAGTATGTGCATATAAAGGTTTTTTTTAAAAATTGCAATGGGGAGATTATTCTGGATTATCTGGTTGAGCCCACTATCATCAAGAGGGTCATTCTAAGAGAGAGGCAAAAGGGTGGGAAATCGAGCAGATGTGACAAGAGGTGCAGGGTCAGAGGAATGCGGCGGCCATGCACCAGAGAACGTGGGCACCTGTTAACAGCGGGAAAAGGCAAGGAAAGGTTCTCCCCTAGCGTCTCTAGAAGGAGCGCAGCCCTACTGACACCTTGTAGGACCCATTTGAGTCTCTGACTCCCAGAACCGTAAGCTAACAAATGCGCATCACTTTAAGCTCCAAAGCCCATGGTAATTTGTTATAGCAGCACTAGGCAACTAATACATTCCCCTAGCCCATGCTAGCACCTGTTCTCGCTGCTGTTAGAATTATTTGTAAGTGGACCTGCTCCTTTTCTAGAATTATAATCCTCCAGGGCCAAAAGATGCCTCTCTGTTCATCTCCAGACCCAATACAAGGCCTAACTCAGCACTCTGTATATATAATAGGGGCCCAATTGCTGCTTGCTGAATGGATGAAGGCAGTAAGAGCCCAAACTTGGACTTCATTCAGCACCATTGACTGCATTCATTGTGCGGCAGTCAGAGGGCTGGGTGCTGAGAATCTGTACTGAGTCAGCCCAGCCCTGCCCTTAATGAGCACAGGCCAGTGATGGAGACACAGACGCACAAACAGCCCATCACGGCCCACTGTTTTCTGTGTGGTGGTAAAGGTATGTATGCACAAGCACTGTGGGAGGAGCGGGAGGAAGCGACTCACCCAGACCAGGCCGCTCAGGACAGTTTCACAGGGAGGGACCAAAGAGCCGGGTTTCGAAGCTAGGGCTGGGCTTTGCATGTAGAGAAGGCAAGGGGGAAAATCATCCAGGCACAGGTAGGAATGCACCTGGTGGGCTGGGGATCCCCAGGAGGCCATGGCTGCACCCACACTTCTAGGAAGGTGGCATAGGAATGAGAAGGAAGATGCGCTTCTAAGAAAATGCCTTTGTTCAGCTACTCTTAGCTGAGCACCTGCTGTGTGGCAGCCATTGGCCAAGGCCCCAGGACAGGGGGGTGACCAGCAGAGCAACCTTTGCTCTCGGGGAGCTAGTAAGAGACACCAGAAATCATCAAACCGGAGAGAATGATATGTTCTCCAGGGAAACACAAAAGGATAGGAGTTTCAAGGAGCCAAAGAAGGCCTCTTCTGGGTGACATTCAAGCAGGAAACCGAATTAAATAAGCAGCCAGCCATCGACAAGAGAGGCATTCTAGGCCAAAGTAAGGGCTAGATTATTTGATCTAGTGGTTGGGCCCACTATCAAGGTACTCCTCTTTGTGGACTAGAGAGAAGGGCCAGTGTGTCTGGGGTAGAGTGGGCTAGGAAGAGAACAGAGCTGCCTAACGCCAGAAAGGGGCAGCGGCAACTCCACAGAGCAGTGGTCCTCATCCCTGATGCACTGGACCTGGGCCCAGCTGGCGTGCGTGAGAGATGGGTGGGCTGAGAGACTGGTAAGCCAGGGCAGGGCACATCCTTGTCAATTTTTTGTTTCTTTGTTTTACTACAGACTTCCCAAAGTCCTTACCAAGCTAATGTGCATTATGATTATCCAAGGTTGGGGTGGGGAGAGGGGGGTGTGGTAAAGAGCTAAGCATTTCTCAAACTTACACAGGGACCCACTTCCAGGAAGAGCAGATGGAGCTGGGTTCCGTGGAACCCACTTTGGGAATCCCGGGCCAATTCCTAGGGCAATGTCAGTGGGAGAAATGATTCGAACAAGGCTGGAAAGGAAGACCATCATGAAAGCCACACTAAAAAGTTTGGACTTTGTCCTACAGCTCTAGAGAGTCGTCCAAGCTTTGCTGTGCTCTATTTTTATTTTTAGTGTGTCTATTTATAGAAATTTATATCCTATAAAAGGGATATTATCAGTCTCATTGATGCCTCAATTTCCCCATTAACCATAGCTCTTGGAGAGCCACCTCATTCTGTTTAATGCCTTGTGACCATGAGCTGTAATTTATTTACTCCAACCACCTCTCTGGTCACCAAGATTTTTTGCTTTTATGCACAACAGTGAAATAAACCTCCCCAAACATGCCACATGGTGAACTCTGTCAGATACCTCCATGCAGGCAATTTTAGCAGTGGGGTTACCGGGTTAAAGGCTTAAATTCGTCACTTACTTTGACAGCCACTGCCAAATTTTCTTCCAGAGGGAACTGGCAGGGTTTGCTTAAAGATCCTCCAGCCTCCTCAACACAAGATGGCGACAAGAGAGAGAAGGGACAAGAGTGGCAACATGTAGACAATTATCAAACCGGGCAATGGACATATGGTAGTTGGTTTTTGGTTTGTTTTTTAAGCATTTTTTCGATTTATTTATCTAACAAAGAATGAGCACATGAGCAAGGGGAGCAGCAGAGGGAGAAGGAGAAGCAGGCTTCCCGCTGAGCAGGGAGCTGGATGCAAGACTTCATCCCAGGACCCTGAGATGATGACCTGAGCCGAAGGCAGACGCTTAACAGACTGAGCCACCCAGGCACCCCAAAGTTGTTGGTTGGAATCTTCTCCCTACCTTTGTGTATATTTCAAATTTTCCACAGTACAGGGAAAAAAAAGTCCCCTTGTGAAAGAAAGTTCTACAAATTCTCACTCCCGCCAGCCATGTTGAGAGCACTCCCCTATGCGCCCACCAGAACTGGGTCTCATCAAGTTCTGAAGCTTTGTCTGTTGCTGTTGCTTTTCCAATTTTTGTCTTTTTGATGGCTGAAGTCCTCTCTTGCTCCAGTTTCCATGTCTTTTTTTTTTAAGATTTTATTTATTTATTTGAGAGAGAGCTCACGAAATGAGGGAAGGCCAGAGGGAGAAGCAGACTCCCCACTGAGGAGGGAGCCCGACACCTGGCTCAGTCCCGGGACACCAGGACCACGACCTGAGCCAAAGGCAGGCACTTAAACTTCCGAGCCACCCAGACATCCCTGTCCCTATTCTCTACCTATTTTTTCTGTAGGGTCTTTTCCTTCCCAACTTGTGAGCTCTTTGCAAATATGGGAATGAGGCCTTTGGCACAGGGTTACAAATGGGCTTTCCCAGTTGGAACGTGGTCTTCCAATTTTGTCGACAGTGTCTTTTTCCAAACAGATGATATCTCTCAGATCACATTCAATCATTGTTTCTTGGATGTATCTAGGCATCCGGTAGTTTGAAGAAGGGGCTCACGTTGGGGGCAGTGTGAAAGCTGAATGGGGGCAAGGGCTGGCACTGGGGCTTAAGCAGTGGCCCCAAGGCGAGAGAGACGGTCATGAGGACAGGACACCATGGCCAACAGAGAGACAGGCCCAGTGGGAGAGGCAGCAGGATGATTCTGCACTTTCTGGGTTGAGCAGGTGGGAAGGTAATGATGCTGCTGACTGGGAGAGTCAGTCAGAGGGAAAGAGCGAGGTTCAGAAGAAAAAAATAATTCACTGCTCTCTAAGCATTACCACTCCATGTGGTCACACCTATTTACCTGTCCCCTCCTCTAGACACAGGGAGGGACCCTCCCTTTCCTTCTCTCTGTCTCCAGAAATGGAAACAGCAGGTAGTGTTTGATAGCTATAGAAATTAATGGATAAATGAATGAGCCGAGTGGGAGGTGCCTCTGCGTGAGCGGAGATGTCAGGAAGTGGAAGGAGGCTTTCACAACTCAAGGGACTACCTCTTGCATCATGCACCACCCCTCTGCCCCAAGGAGTTGATGGGGTTGGCCACACTTCATCTGCACCAGCCAGACGCGGCATGCCCACCAGCACGTGCCAAAAGACAAAGGGCCGCATCTGGTCCTGAGGACTCTAGAATCCACTGCTTCCTCGGATGTGACCGAATGAGAGACCTGGCTGGATACCAAGCCAGGAAGTCCTCCACCTGGAGGTGAATGGGGGAAGCAGGAAACCAGTGAGGTCACCAGGGAACTGCAGAGGCAGAGCCCTGGGGCTAGAACCCCTGGAGAACCTTCTAGAAAGACTGGCTGGCTGCAACAGACCCAAAGCTGTCCAGAGCAAGACCTCCAGGGCAGATTAGGCGGCCAGTCACATTTCTGGGTCTGGTTTCAAGCTCACCACCAGGAGACAATGGTCAGGGAATGGAGCAGGGGGGAGCAGGGGGAGGGGAGAAAGGGGACACTATGGGGCTTCCACGTCATGAGGCCGTCTCTTCTCACCCCTACGCTTGGTTGCTCCCAAAGGAGATGCCGGAATGCTTCCATCAGGACTCCAGGCCTGCGGCTTTCCAAGAACCATCCCCGATTAAACCCTGATTCCGGAACGCGCTGGCTGGAACCTCAAATCTGTACCGGGAGCGCCCTCTGCTGGCCACCCTTGATCGCGCGCCTCTGCTCTGCGGTCCTGGGAAGTGCGACGCTGGCCGGGAGGAGGGACTGGAGCCCTCCTCCACCTGCGCTTCACACCCGCCCCTACTCACCATCTTTGGCTTCTAGTCGAGGATTTTCTAGTCCCCTGACCCCCATGGCACCAGGGACCCACGCTGGGCCATTGTGTCTATCCCCCTGCCTCTAGACCAATGGACAGGACATTCTTTTTTTTTTTTAAGATTTTATTTATTTATTTATTCATTCATTCATTCATTTATTTGTTTGTTTATTTATTTGACAGAGAAAGAGATCACAAGTAGGCAGAGAGGCAGGAAGAGAGAGAGGAGGAAGCAGGCTTCCTGCTGAGCAGAGAGCCTGATACGGGCCTCGATCCCAGGACCGTGAGATCATGACCTGAGCTGAAAGCAGAGGCTTTAACCCACTGAGCCACCGAGGCGCCCAGGACATTCCTTTATAAAGCTGACCTGTACATTACGTCCTGCCCCTTCCTCGGTTCTCTATCTCAAAAAACTTCCCTGCATCTGGTCCCAAGCCCTCCTCCCCACCTCCAGTTCAGGTCCTTCTATTAAACCACCTACCCAAAGTCAACATTCCTACCCAGCCTCCCCCAGACGCAAGTGTGAAGTTCTCTAGGCCATGCTCCCCTCAGTGGGGACCACCCACCTCCTGCAGCCAACTCCCTAGGGACAGCTGCTGCCATTGGCAGGCTCTCATTGGCATACCTCACTCAGAATGTGGTACCCAGGCCAATCACAGTGCGTCTCTATGCAAAACTTTGTGTGTACCCACTATGCGCAACCGTGTCCAGGCGCGCCCTACTCCTGCGGCACAGAGAGTGGGGTCTCTGCAGGGGACCTGAGTGTGGCTGCTCCCTGGGCTGCAGGCTGGTTCCGAACGAAAAGAAGCTGGCGTCCTGCGCCCCCAGAGGGCAGCACTGAGCCGCTCTGGCCTCGCCAGGAACTTGATCTGGAGGAGTCCCTGCCACACTGGCCCCTGAGCCCTAAGGACTGGGAAGTGCAGAATGGCTTCAGATCTACAAAGAAAGCAACGAAAAACTGCTGGGTGAAGGGATGGCTTGGGACGGGGCACTAGGCAACGTTTCCAAACTTGAGTGGTGGGTTCACAGCAGTTTGTTGTACCTTAATTCTTAAACTCTACCCGTATTTTGTAGATATTATTTTGAATCTATTCAGAAGTACTTTTCTTAAAAATACAGAATCATCTCCGGATTTTCTCTAAGACGGGGAAAAGACCTCTCCTCTGAGTAAATAAACCCCTGGAGGGCAAAATTGAGCCTTCCAGATCCCTGGAACTCCCCAGATCTCCTGCAGTGGCTCTGAGTTTCCCCGGGGCTGACCATGGCCTTGGAGGAGGGAAGAACCAAGCTTCTCCTACTACCCTGGGTCTCCCACCAACCTCCCTCCAGGATACGCATTACACACCACTCACACACACTTTCACACACTCATCAGACCCACAGACACAGCTGACACACATGGTCACATGCTCACAGACTGGCATATCTACTCAGACCCAGACTCTTGCACACTCACACATTCACATTTATACACCGCTCACACATATTCACTTTCCTTCCCACACAAATCGCACTCACAAGCTCACATTTACACACTCATGCGTCCACATACATGTGCCCAGACTCCCACAATCACACACTTACCCACAGTTTTAACACAATCACACTCACATACACTCATAGACTCACACATTCATGATCACAGACATACAAATACACACTTATATAGATTCATACACACACCTTACAGACTCCCACACTCACACGTCCAGTCAGGCCAATTAAAGACACATGCACACTCACTTATATCCACACTCACAAGCTCAGGCAGACTTTCCCAGCCTTACACACTCACACACATTCACAGACTCCCACACTCACATTGTCACACACTCATGGACACACCTGTATGCTTTCACACCTGGGTACACTCACACAGCCTCTCACTGCTTTGTTTTACACACTCTCTCACACACTCACACAAAAGAGCCAGTTGCCACTCACACCCTGGCCCGATAACCGTGAGTCGTCCTAGGAAGAGAGAAGGAGCTTGGACCCTCTTTGCTCTCAAGAAAGATTTCTGGACGGGGCGCCTGGGTGGCTCAGTTGGTTGGGCGACTGCCTTCGGCTCAGGTCATGATCCCGGAGACCTGGGAACACATCGGGCTCCCTGCTCGGCAGGAGGCCTGCTTCTCCCTCTTTCACTCCCCTTGCTTGTGTTCCCTCTCTGGCTGTGTTTCTCTCTGTCAAATAAATAAAATATTAAAAAAAAAAAAAAAGGAAAGAAAAGAAAGATTTCTGGGATCTTCCCAGGAGACGCAATCCCAAGGTAGAGTGATGTTTCTCCTCAGACTGAAGGAAGTAACATGTGACAGCCCTTTGCAAGTCCACATGCCTCAGAGGGAGTCCCCAAACTTCCTGCACCCGTTCATTAGTTCAGTCTGTCACTCTCTGACCTACATGAGGGAGACCCTGGGGACAGGACAGTGGGCCCTGATCTTGAGGAGTTCTGTCTCCATAGATCACGGACCTCATGAGCAGACTGAGCAAGGGGATCACGGAGGCTGAGCCGGCAGAGCCGTGGAAACACCTGGAAGGGCCCCTGTCACAGCTTCAGTGGCAGGACAACTAGAGAAGGTGTCTGAGCAATACCTATACACATGGGGGGCCCAGGTAGGCACTGACCTCCCAGGCAGGGGCCTGGCACCATCGGGAATGAGTGGGATATTCTGGGCAAGGGGAGTTAGCCAGGGAACAGAGACGGGAAGGAGGGGAGGGCTGGGCCTGGAGAGGCTGGCAGGGGCCCGTGTGTGGAAGGCCCTGGGTGCCATGTGGAGGAGCGTGGCCTTTCTCTTCAAGGCCACAGGGAGCCCTGACCTGGTGTGCACAACAGGAGAGGACAAAGTGCAAGGCTGACGGTGTGTGTCCAGAAGACTTTCTCACGGGGACGGGCAGGTGCCCTCAGCCCCCATCGCAGAAACAGAGCTGGCCCCCAAACCATGTCCACTGGTCCAGGGAACCCCCACAGAAGCTTCCCTTTGTGTCTGTACAAAGGGTCAGAAACAAACACACAGCACCAAGAACCTGACACAGTCGTCAGGAAGAGTCGCCGGTTTCTCCCAAAGGGCCTGGCTCCAGCCCAGCCAGAAGCAAGGGGGAGTGGGGACACCCCGCAGCGGGGAGTGGGGGGGCTGGGGAACCTGGCAGAATGGAGCGGGGTTGATTCCCCGGCCAGAACCCATTCCTGGATGAGTGAGGGTGGGGCTGCTCCATCCGCACATTCCAGCAGCTGCCGCACCCTTCCAGCCTGTTCTCACCTGTTCCCACGATTTCCCAGGCTGCCCTGGGCCCGGCTCTCAGTGCCCACTCCCAGAATCCTTCAGGGCTCAGGATCCAACTACAGCGACTCTGGTGCAGATGTCCAGAAGCCCACTTCCACTGGGACAATGGCCTCCCACCAGCGTATATACACCCATGCACACACACACATATACACACACACACACACACACACACGCGCGCGCGCGCGCACGTGCACACACACACATATACACACACGCATATAGAACAATCTTCAGCCCCAGGACACAGATGGGGCTTTCCAGGAGCTGAGGCACCCCTTTCCTCTGCAAACAGCACCACCCCTGGGACAAAGTGCTGCCCTCTTACTACAAGGCCCTGGAGAGGAGGACAGATGGCAGCCAAAGTCCCTAGATGGTCCCTGAGAACAAAGTGACCCTCCAGTGCCAGCCAAGAGAGTCAGCCAAAGGAAAGCTGGGGAGGGGGTACCAAGGGGTCCCTGCCCCAGACACATCCCAGACCAGTCCTGCCCTCTACTGCTCAGCGATGGGCTGATGGGAGCCACGGCTGTATCTACTCTATGGCCCCTCTCCCGACCCAGGTCCCCCAGCTGCTCCCAGAGTTCAGCCTGCTGCCCTTCACAGGTGCAGGTGTGACATCTCAGCTCATCCCCCCGCCTCTCCTCCCACAGTCCTGGTGTCACCCTTCCTGACTTTGCATGTGGGACAGAATTCCCACGCCCCCCTACCCGGGCCCAGGGCCAGGACCTGTTTGTTCCCACCAAAGCCTGGGAAGTAATTTCTGCAGCCCAAGCTGCCCTAGGCCCGCCCAAGGAACAGCCCAGCCCGGCCCTCTGCGGGAGCAGGACCGAGGAAACCAGCTCAGGTCCCACAGGCTGAGCGCAAAACTGCTGAGGGCTGCAAAGCAGGGTGAAAGGCAGGCCAGGGGTGCCCCTCAGCCGTTCACTGGAATGACTGATATGCTGTCTTCACCTGTACACTTCAGGGGAAGAGGGGAAACAGTGGGCAGAGTCCCCAAATCCCAGACTTGAAGTTAACCTCCCCCTGCACCCTGATCAGGAGCCTGGTCTGACCTGCAGAGGCTAATGGTTCCGGAAACTGCAGAGCTGGGCTGGGCTGGGCTGGGCTGAGCTGGAGAGGGGACCCTGGTGGGAAAGAGGTGGGATCCCAGCACAGCTCAGCTTGCGTCCCAAAGGACTTCCTCAGTCTCAAGGTCACATTCCGCCCCACCCCGAGAGCCCAAGGAACTTGTCCCCATTTTATAGGAGAGGAAAGTCAGGCCCAGAGAGAGGAAGAGGATTGTGGGCAGAATTTCACCAGAGGTGAGTGGAGGGACTGACCTTGGTTGACCCTCACATGGCCCCTTCCCAGCCCCAAGTGCCAATGCAGAGGGCCCAGTGGGAGTGCAGAGGAAGCAGGGCCCCTGTAGGCGTGGGACCCCCACTCTGAGCCTCTGCCCCAGGCCCCCACCAGGCACCCAAAGCACCACGCTGGTGAGGCCAAAGGCCTCCCTGGGAAACTGGGGACAGCAAACAGAATATGAGCCTGCTGCTTGCTGCATCTTCTGGGGCCCTGGCCACCCCCGGCTCTCAGATGCCCTTCACTGTTCCACCAACATCTGCTGAACAATCAGCAAGACCCAGGCCCAAACCACAAATGGTTTTAAGCCTCAGCCTCCAGCTCTCCAAGTCCAGAGGAAGAAGTAGGGCATGAGTAGGGGCACCCCAGAAGCCCCGGCCGCTGTGGGCCTTCAGTCTGCCCCTGCCAGCCGGCGCCCTCGCAAAGACATGCAAGGCAAGCAGTTCCCACACCCCTTCCCAGGCAGGGGCCAGACGTGTGCCTTACAAGGCTGTGGAGCTGAGCTGGCTCAGGCAGGCGGGGCCCCCAGGCAGGGTGCAGAACACCTGGCTTGGCCAAACCTCGACTCACCCCACTTGTGAGGAATGTGGACACCGCCCGGGCCGGCCCTGGGAGCGTTACCTCCCTCTGGCTCCTGCCCAGGCCTGACTCCGCCTGGGTGGGCCGGGAAACAGCAGCTTCAGCAGATCCTGAGTCTCTCCCACCCCACCCTCCCCACCCACCAGCCCACTGGGGGCTGAAGTGGGGGATGGGGCCTGAGAGAGGGACCAAGAGCCATGACAGCACCCACCAGGTCTCGGGGTGGAAAGGACCAGCAGGGACTGTCAGACTCGCCCCTCTTCTGCGCGGCCCAGAGGTCTACCCACTTCAGATGGCAGGAAAGCTGGGGGCTCTAAGCTCGATGGTCTGCCCCCATGTGACTCCAGCGTGAGACCTGTTATGTTTCTGAGCCTCAGTTTCCTCCTCGGTGAAAGGGGCCAGGGCTGAGGTGGTGAGGAGGCCACTGCTGAGCCTCGAAGCACCTGATGAGCAGTGGCAAAATGAATGGTCGCTAAACCGGGCCTGGGAACTTGGGGGACGGTCCCCCAGCTCTGGGAGGGTGCTTCCACGCTGGGAGGAAAAACAGAAAGACCCCAGGGTTCCACCTCTCCCAAGTCACAGAAGCATCTGCAGAGTCCCCAGGGAGCCTGATGAGGCCATGTTCCCCGCAGAGCCGAATGCTTGCACCAGTCCTCTGTCCCCGTCATCCAACGTGGATATGCCCAACTACCCGGGACAGGGGCTGGGCCCTCCCTCAACTAGGAGAGCCCCAACAGCTGCGGCCCCATTTCTCCCTCAGACAGTCGCTCCCAGGACTGAGATTCTGTCTGCCTTTCACTGTCTCCTCACATTCTCTGACCAAAGGCGAATAAAGGCCAGAAAAACTGTGCTTCCTTTCTAACACCAACCCCACTTCCCTAGGCCCTGACATTCCTCTGCTCAACCACCCAGCCAGCCCCCAAATATGACGGACCTACCTCAGACTGCCCCCCTTTGACTCAACCTGGGGGTCAGCCAACCTCCCATGCTTCCCATGCCAGGGAGGACATGGCCCATAGCCTGACCTCCCCGCTGGGACAGAGGGGCCCTGGCAGACCCTCTGTCCCTTGAACCTTTCCCACCACCCTGCTGGCCCAGGAGGGCCTTCTTCTTCGGACCTATAATTCTCTCCTGTGGTTCAGGCACAGTCCCTGACCCTTCTCCTCCTAAGGCCGGCTGAGTTGAGGTTTGACAGTGGGGGCTGGGGTTGGGGGCCATGGTCAAAGGCTGTTGGAGCAACGGCCCTGGCTGGGCTGAGCTTGGGAAGGGCAGGGATAGGTCTCCAGCTGCCTCCTGTCTACCTCCCCCTCCTACCTCCCCAGCCGGGCTTCAACCCGGGGTGCAGGCCCAGGCTGGGGTGTGGCGTCGGCAGGACACACAGTCTCTAGTGTTGGGTGTTGTGCCTCGGTTACCAAGGAGGGAGGCTGGCTCCCTGCCGTGTTTGGGCCCCAGGCTCATTGCGTGGGTGGGGAGGGAAGGCAGAGGATTTGGGGTGTGGAGCCCTCACTTTCCGCTCCCAGGGCCTAGGGGCAGGGAGGGCCCGCTGAGACTCGCAGCTTGCTGGGCAGACTCAGACTTGCTCCTGGCCCAGCTTTCTGTGGGCTCTGGGACACGCCAGGCCAGGTAAAGCATGCTGGGGGAAGGGCAGGCTTCTCTGCCGCTCTCGTTTGGGGCTGGGGGCCTGGAGCCCCAACAAGGCAGGCACAGCAAGGCGCCGACCCTCAGTACTGACCACACTACAGCCTGGCTCAGGCAACCCAGGAGAGGGTCCCAGGACCAGGTCAAGTCACTTGGGCTTGAGTTTCCCCATCAGGAAAGTATCAGGGGCTGGCTTAGGCAGTCCCTAAGGGCCCCCCCAATTCTGTTCTCCCTTCATGAGCTGAGAGACTGGGGAGTCAGGCTATGGGCCGAGAACTGTAGCCAGCTTGGAGCCCCTGGCCCTAAGGGCTCCTCCCACCTCTTTGCGGACCCACAGGCCAGCCCAGGGCTGGCACCCATGAGTGCCAAGGGGTGGCTGAGTGCGGGAGCCCAGGGCTGTGGCCAGGAATGGTGTTAGAGAGGAGGGGTCCCCCTTCCCTGCTGTCCTGGAGGGGAGGGGCTACCCTTGCTCCCTCTCCCAGGAATGGCCAAGCAATAGCCAAAAGGATCTGGGCCTGACCCCTGGTGACTTCTTGCCAGCTCCCTGTCACAGCCTCGGTCCCCTGCCTGTGTGCCTGGCTCTGTCCTGGAGGCTGAGGGAGGCAGAACTGACGCCCCATCCCCGTGTCAGGGGCACAGCCTGTGCAGAAGGCCATAGACCAGCCCCTACGCAGGCCCCAAGAAGTCAGAGCAGGGAAGGTTTCCACGGGGGTGAAGAATCTGAGTCTTTGCGCTGGAGGGTTGGCAGGGGAAGACGGGGAAGAGAGTCAGGCGTGTGGACAGGTCATGCCACAAAGAACACAATGAGGGTGGGCATTTGGGGGTGGGGGGCCTAGAGGTAAGGCCAACGCAGGCGAAGAGCTAGTCTTTAAGGGCCTTGCAGCCAGGATGAACTCCTGGAAATTAGGGGTCCTCACTGGGGAAGGGGAAAAACGTGGCCCGGGGTGGGAGAAAGCCATTGCTTCTGCTCCTGAAGGCCCCGACTAAGGCTCTGAACCGACCCTCCACCCCCCACTCTCCCCAAATTCCAAGACCTAGGTCTCTGCTTTGGATAAACACATGTGCTCATAATGCCAATCCAATCCAGACCTGCCCTCCAAAACCTTAAGCTGGGAAAACAAAAGAGAAAAGAGACCTGTCCCCGCAAGTTCTGGGGCTAGGCAACTGGGCCAGGGGAGGGTATGTGGGGGGCTGAGGGTCCTGGGCAGGAACAGCGCCCCCATGTGTCCACAGTGAGGAGAGCTGTGCCCCCAGGGAGAATGCGACCCCTTACGGAGGAGCTGTCCCAGTTTATGCCTACAAATGTGGGAATTCCGAAATGGCCAGATCTTATTTGCCCTCAGGAAGCTGGAACACTGGATTTGATTGGGAAGCTTCTTAGTTTTTAAGATTTAGAAACTGATTCCCCAATAACATCCACGCAGGCCACATGGAATGTGGAAGTGGGAGAGCCTCAGAGCTCCTGGGGGGCCTGAGAACAACAGTAGCCTTGACAAAAGGGTAAGCTGAGGCCCAGAGGGGGCACACAGGCCTGTAGGCAGGATCGAGTCAGACCAAACTTGGGCCCCTGACCCTCCTATGCCCCCACCAGCTCCTGCAGAACCCCCAGAACAGCAGCACCCCCTCACACAGACTGCAGCACAGCTGGAGGGGAGGGGCTGCATGGCCCCTCATCGACCATCCCCCTTCCCCCCAGGAGGCCTTTGCTCCCCACTCTTCTGGGTTCCAAGTTCTCCCATACCCTCCAGCCTACCTGACCTCAGGGCAGCCAGAATTTTTCTCCCACTCTACAGAAAAGGAAAACCAAGGCCAGAAAGGCCAGGCCATTGCCCTAAGTCCTTCTGTGACAAGTTCTAGAAGGTGGGGAGGGGGTTCTGTGCCTCCTTGCAGGTCCCTGTAATTTAGATGGCAGCAGGGAGGACCCAGCTTGCAAGGCAGGGAGGGCAGGGGTGAGTCAGGCGCAGGGCCCAGCAGGTTCAGAGCAATCCCAGCACAAGGCCAAGCAGAGAAGCGGGGCCTCAGTCTCCAACTCCCTGGGTCTGAAGTGGGGGCTCAGCAGGGGCCCAGGTGGCCACAGGGTTAGGAGTGAACCCAAACCATGTAAAAAGGAATATCAGCAAGAGGCTGGGGTGTTGAGGACCCAGAATGTGAGCAGCCCCCACACCCAGGCCCACCCAGGGACCCCTGAGTCCCACCTCTCTCTCCCCCGGCACGTTCTGCTGTCCCGTCCCTTAGCCCACTTCTAGTCCTAGGCCACAGCTAAGTGTTTTAATTCCAGCCTTTGGGGGCAGGAGGAGGACACATAGTAAGGAGAAGCACCCTTTTCTAGGTTGGTTGGGGCCCCAGAGACCCTTGGGCCGCCGAAAGTTGTTGAGGAGTCACCCATGTTTTGAGCTCTTTGCCCAATCCCACACCAGGGAGCACAGGACGAACAGGACATGGGCTTCTGGGAGTTCGCGGCCCAGAGGGAAAGGAGGGCAAGTCAGGAGGCGCTGGGACTTTCAGAGCTTCAGAGGGTGGGCAGGAGGGAGGGAAGCAGCCTGGGAGGGGCTCTTAGCAGTGGAATCCAAAGGGGATTCTTTGCAGAATTTAAATCTGATCCATTTCAACCCTTTATTCGTATCCAGAAAAATGCACAAATAATTCACACATGTACAACTCAATGAGTCTTCACAGAGTGAACACACCCATGTAACTAGTACTCAGATCACAAAACAATCTGAGTGCCCCCCCCAAGGATGCCCCCTTCCCAGGATGGCTATTATCTCTGGCAATAGAGATTCACATAGGACACTTTGTGCTTTACGTAACTGGCTCATAAAATCGGACTTCTTTTCTGTCTTCTTTCTCAATCATACAACTGCGAGGTTCTCTCATTGCTGCAGAAAATTCTGCTGAATGACTAGCACATTCCAGACAGAAAACTTGGGGAGCCCAACCCAGACTCGCTCCCATAGCAGGTATCCAGATTTGGAGAACCTAGCAGCCCTCCTCCTCATCCAAAAAGGGTCAGGGTTTAACTTCCCACCTGCTCCCAAGACAGGCATCAGCATTATCCCAGGAGCTGCACCCCACCCTGCAGTCCCAGGCCTCCCCCCAACACTCTGAGTCCTCTGCCCTGTTTTCCCACTCCCCAAATCTAGCCTCCTCCTTCCCCAGAAAGAGAGGAGGAAAAGTACTGGAGACCTATGCTAATTATATGTAAATTTATGCAACTAGACCCCGCTCCCAGAGTCAACTTGGACAGGGGCCAGAGTGGAGGGCCCAATGTCTAAATTCCAGGTGGAGAGATTCCGCCCCCTCCCACCACCGCCACTTGCTGGCCTTTCGCCTCTCATTAGTTCCTGAGACGAACAGCCCCACTCCCAAACCCTCACCCTGAGTGCTGGCCTCCTGTTCTAACTAATTCAACTCAGTGTGGGCTACAGAGTGGAGGTGGTGAGGTAGGTTAGGCCATCAACCTCTAGGAGCTCGCAGTAGGGCAGGGAAGCAAATGCAAGTACAGATGCCGATGCCGCCAATGCTCCCTTGTGCAGATGGATGGGACCTGGAGGCCCAGAATTCTGGGCTTGGCTCGAGCCTCCATTTCTGGCCAGCTCCCAGGAGACCACATTGATAATTGGGAGACTTTTTTTTTTTTTTAACATTCTTTTTTTTTAAAGATTTTATTTATTTGACAGAGAGAAACACAGCCAGAGAGGAAACACAAGCAGGGGGAGTGAGAGAGGGAGAAGCAGGCTTCCTGCCAAGCAGGGAGTCCAATGTGGGACTTGATCCCAGAAACCCGGGATCATGACCTGAGCCAAAGGCAGTTGCTCAACCAACTGAGCCACCCAGGCGCCCCGGGAGACTTTTTTTTTTAAAAGCCAACCTTGATGAGGAAAGGGTCCAAGGGAAGTTTTGGGGGTGAGGGAAATGTTCTCTGTCTTGACTAGAGGTGGTTCTTTGGGGACATACAATTCTCAAACTCCTGAACTCCACACTTAAAACAGGTAAACATCTCAATACCTCAATAAAGTTCAACTTTTACAAAGTGACCAATGACATTGGACATTGTTAGATGAAAAGAACTGGGGTTTCCTTAAGAGGACAGAAAGGTCACGGAAGAGGCATGGGTGTGAAAATGCCACCAGCACATTATCACCAAAGAAGGGAGGTGAAGGAATCCTCACTGAGTGCTTTTGTGAGGAGTGGTGGAGATTCAAGGACTAAACCTGGAAGGAGAGTGTCCTGCCCCACTCCCAAAGGATGCAGGAGACAGGCGACCCTGGACTCCCTGCTGAGAGCTCTCGAGTGGTTGACTCCAATTAGCACTAATTGAGCACCTCCTGTATGCCAGGCACTGGTTTGGGACTTTACTTAGACCAGGAGTGGCCCCACCACAAGAGCACAGAATAGTTTTTACATTTTGAAGTGACTTAATAAAAAATTTTAAAAAACAGTATTTCGTGACACATGAAAACTGCATGAAACCCAAATTTTGATGTTCATAAAGATTGATCAAAACATGACCGCGCCCACTCGGCCACGAGTTGTTTCACACTCCAAGGACAGAGTTGAGGACTTGTAACAGAGACCTTATGGCCAGCGAAACCTAAAATACTCGCCATCTGGCCCTTGCCAATCAAGTCTGCCTACAAAGCCTATAAACCAGAGGTTAAGAACACACTGTACGAATGAGGAAGAATGAGGGTGCCACTCAGCCTTGCTCCCCAGCGGCGGTTTGGACCCACTCCCGGCTGACCCCGCCTCCCTCTCCCGGCGGCCTTGCTCCTGGCCGAGCAACAGTGCCCCCTGCCTGCGGTCGGGGACTGACCGGCGAGCGCTGAGCCCTGACTCTTAGCCTCTTCCGCCATCTGGTGGCCTTCTTCGGAAGCGCATCCAGGAGCTCAGCCGGAGTAGGGTCTAAAAGAGGGCGGGGCCGGTGTGGCGCGTTCCCCCCGACAGAGGTGTGAACTATTTTAGGCAGGGACTGAAGCCTGCAAGCCGGTGTGCTGAAAACGTTACACCTTGCTCATCTGATGGGTGAGAATACAGATGACGATGCCCAGGAGGATGCCTAGATGCTTACCAAATGTTTGCCGACTGTGAGTCTGAACCTCCAGTTTCTAGGGAGGTGAGCAAGAATATGAGCTGCGGCCACCGCGTGATAGGCGATGACAAGAAGGTCGCTGACCCAAGTCTCCTCGCCTGTGCATTTGCCTTCGCATGCACCCTTCATTCTCTCTTACTTTCGTTCCTTATACATTCATTCTTTCAACAAGTTTTTCTTGAGCACCGAGAGGTACTTGGGTGAACTGCTGGACGCTGGAGAGACACCTGAGAACAAGACAGTGTGGTCCCTGCCACGAAGCTGCCAGTGTCGTGGAAGAGACCAATTTCAGAATGGTGTGACAAGGTACATTTGGGGGGTAGCCGAGAAGCCTAAATCAACAGCACCTAAGGCAACCCAACCCTTGTGGGGCATCAGGAAAGGCTTCCAGTGCCTGCAGAAAGGGTGAGCTTGCCAGTCAGAGAGGGTATAGGCATGTTCAAAGGCCCAGTATGCCCAGCAAGTTGCTGAAAGAAGCCTGAGAGGCAAGAACACTGAAGGTAATGAGGAGGGTGGGGGGCAAGAGGAGGCTGGAGGGAGACAGGGGCTGTGCCAGCAGAAAGGCAGTGCTGACTGAATGCCAAGTTCAACAGAGGACCACTGCAACATCTGGGAAGAGGCAGGCCACTTCTGCTCCCTGGCTCACCCATTCTGTGACTGAACAGTTCTGGTTGCTAGAAAGTTCTCCCTCATTCTGGGATGAAATCACAACCTGGAACCTCCCCTGCCCACAAGCTTCTGTCCTGCTAGGGAACAGATGGCATAGCCTCCCTGCCACCAGGCCAGCCCCTCACCTGGTCACAGCCTCAGTGGCCATTCCCCCTGGCAGAGGCAGCCCCAGGGTGAGTGGAGGGCTGGAACCGGGCTCTGGGTGCAATCCCACTCCTCCCTTTACTGGCTGTGTGGCCTTGGGCTGGTTCCTTAACCTGTATGAACCTCGATTCTCTCCTCGGTAAGAACAGGGGAACACTGCTCAGAGTTCACACCTCAGAGATGCTGCCAGAAGGAAGGATGGCAGTGGGAAGGGCTCATCCCCTCCTCCGTGCTCCCCCAGCGCCCTCGGCTGACCTCTGTCACCTGGATCATGGAGGGCTGGTGGCCAGGGCATGCTCCTTATTTGCCACTTTACTCACCGTCCAGTGCCGGATACTTGGTGGGTGCCCAACAGCGTTAGCGGAATGCATGAGCCATGACTGTGTGTGGTGTTTACAAGCAAACCCACAATGGCCACTCTGGACACTGGCAGACGATCACAGATGGTGACAATACCCACAGCTCCCCAAATTGGCCAGCAGTACCCTCGCCCCACCGCATCCCACCGCAAACTCCCCCTCCCCCCGCATGCCTGTGTGCAGAGGCCGGCCACCCAGGAAGACCAATCAACTCAGATGAGAAGCTGGAGGAAACCCGGGACTCGGTCCTGCGCGCTCGCGGCGCCCTCTGCTGGGCAGGTCTGGCGCCGCCTCTCCCTCTCTCTTCCCACACCGAGTAGCCCCGCCAGGCAGAGAGGCTCGACCTCGAGGCGCCCCCTTCCCCCAAACAACCCCTCGCTCAGGGAAGCCGCAGACCATCCCTGACCCTCCACGAACATTTCTGTCCTTCCTGTCTCCTCTCTCCTGCTCGTCAGCAAACATACTTCAGGCATCCCTAAATCCCCACCATCCCTCCGCTATCTCAGCTGGTCTCAGAATAGTCAAATATTGGAGCAGGAAGGGACAGTTATTATGATTATGATTACGATTACGATTATGATTATTAATTGCAGCTACCATGGACTAGGCACTTGTAATTTGCCAGGCCCTGTTACCCTGCAGCCTCCCACCATCCAGGAAGGGCGGCTGGTCTCACTAGAGGGGACAGCTTTACTCAGGTCACAACGCAAGAGTTTTCAGAAACTTGGAGTTTTTCATCAGCTTGGATAGGGTTCATCCTGCCTCACTAAGGGAGATAAGTCAGGCCTTGAAATGGGCACAGGGCCCTCTGCGGCCCTAAGAACCTCACCTTGCCTTTCTCTGGGCCACACTGAATTCCAGGAAGGGAGACAACGTGGTGAGCTCCCATCATTAGGGCAACATTAGGGGAAACTGCCAGGAGTCTGGGAGAGAATAGAAAGAGGAAGCTTTATGTGCATTTGGACTCTGTGATTGGCCTTTTCCTGGTACACAGACTACACTTGCCCAAGGCTGCAATGCAGGCCCAGAACCCCAACCTGCCGACCCCCCACCCAGTGCTCCTTCCACCCCACCATGGTCTCTCCCCGAAAAGGAAACGCAAAGTAAACTTTGAAAAGGGCAGGCACAGGAAACAGGCACACACTCAGAGCAAGCCACCAGCTGCTGCCCCCCTACCTCAGACCTACCACCCCCAACCCTAGAAAGTTGTCCGGGCTTTGGCCGCTGGGGAGTTGGGACTTGGGGGCCTCCTGTAGGTCCCGATGCCCGGTCTTTGCTGCCATCTTGTGGCTACTTCTGGAAGTGCGCCTATTCCGCCGTAAGGAAGTCGCTCTTAGGTTGAGCAAAACTGAACATTGCTGTGGGACTCCATGGCATGTAGAATGGAACAAAGCACACCCCGTGCGCTGAAGCTCACGGTCTGGCAGAGGAGCCTCCAAATGACTTATCCAAAATTGAACTCAGCTCCAGATACCCACCAGAATCGGTCATGCAAAAGGTTCCAGAAGATGGAGGGAGCATGGTCTAAAGGAGGCTCAGGGAGAGGCTGCTACAGCAGGTAGGATTTGACAAAGTAGATTTGAGGGAGGCACCTCAGGTGGAGGTGCGGGCCTGAGCAAAGTCACGAGGCAGGAAAACATCGGTTCTTAGAATCCAGTTTGTCCCAAGCCTAGGTTGGCTGTGGAGAGGAGTGGGAAAATTCATTTGGGATCCAAAGGGGCCAGTCTTTGGATGGAAGTCTAGGGGGTTTGTACTAAGGATTTTAGGCACTGGAGAGCCAACAAAGGTCTTAGAACAAAGGTGGAGCTGAGCAGGATCTCTTCAGGAAGAAAAAAAAATAATAGCTGCAGAGGACAGGAGTGAATAGGGCAAATGGAAGAAATTTCAGGGCAACCTAGACGGTGCTGGGAAAAGAGCAGGGAGGACATTCAGAGCTAAAGAGGGTACTACCGACAGCTAGACAAGTCAAGGCCAAGCAGGAGAGGCTAGGACTTGGCTTTAAAGTTGCTATCTGAAATCCTAGTGAAGGGGCACCCAACTGGCTCATTGGTGGAGCATGCAACTCTTGGTCTCAGGGTTGTGAGTTCAAACCCCATGTTGGATGTAGAGAGTACTTAAAAATAAGATCTGTTAAAAAAGGAATCCCAGTGAAGACATCTTTAGGCAACTAGAAATGATACATGAATAGGGGCGCCTGGGTGGCTCAGTTGGTTGAGCGACTGCCTTCAGCTCAGGTCATGATCCCGGGTTTCAGGGATCGAGTCCCACATCGGGCTCCCTGCTTGGCAGGAAGCCTGCTTCTCCCTCTCTCACTCCCCCTGTTTGTGTTCCCTCTCTGGCTGTGTTTCTCTCTGTCAAATAAATAAAATATTTTTTAAAAAAAAGAAAAGAAAAAGAAATGATACATGAATAAAAGTATCAGTAAGAGCTCACATGTGTTCAGACTTCAGTGTAAAGAAAGCACTTGAGCTCATACATGTCTTGACTAGTATTTACTGAGCCCCTACTATGTGCCAGACTCTGTGCTATGTGGTTTGAGATTCGTCAGTGATTGGGATTAGATTCCAGTGAGAGAAACGGGTGTTAACTAAAAGCACTGATGAATAAGTATACTACATTTTGTACTAGAAGGTGCTACAAAGGAAAAGGAGGAGGAACGCAGGGAAAGGAGTAGAGGAGGTCTGGGTGGAGGGCTGCATTCAAAGCAGGACAGTCAGGGGGCGCCTGGGGGGCTCAGTCAGTTAAATGCCTGCCTTCAGTTCAGGTCATGATCCCAGGGTTCTGGGATCGAGCCCCATATCAGGTTCCCTGCTCGGCAGAAAGCCTGCTCTCCCAAGCTCGTGTTCCCTCCTTCGCTACTTCTCTCCGTCATAAATAAAAATCTTTTTTTTATGTTAAAAAATAAATAATAAATAAATAAAGACAGAGTCTCCAAAAGGGACTCAAGGGTCATCATCAGCCCCTCCCCAGGGGGGAGAGTCATCAGGTGGGAAAGACTGACTCCTGTCACAGGAGAAGAGACTAGAAGTTAACCACACCCAGATCGACTTGTCGTGACTGTCATTCCTCCCTGCTATTCTTCTAAGGGCCAATCCAGCTCTCCTAAAAATCCTTTACTTTCCTCTAAGAGGCCTATTCACCCCCTCCCTTTCCCTATTAAGATGGTACACAAGCATTCTAAGCCACCTTGGGGAGTGTTCACTTTTCCTGGGTATCCGTGAAGTATACATGTCTGTGTACACACTAGTATGCACACTTCTGCTTGTTTTTGTCTTGTTAACCTGTCTTTTACTACAGGGTCCTCAGCCAACAACTGAGAAGGGCAGAAGGAAAGTTATGATTTCCTCCCCATAAGACTTTGGGAAAGAAAGCCATGCAACTATCTGGGGAGATACCTCCAGACCCCATGGTGGGAGCGGTTCCCGCCAGGGAGCTGCTGTGGCTAGAATAGGGGTGCAGGGTTGTGGGTCGAGATGAACTAAGAGATAACAAAGACTGAGACGGGGTCACAGAAGTTGGAGGAAAGTTGAGGGTTGCTGGAGGGGAGGGTGGTGGGAGGGATGGGGTGGCTGGGTGACGGACATTGGGGAGGTTATGTGTTATGGTGAATGCCGTGAAAATTTAAAATTAAAAAAAAAAGTTTGAGAAAAGTCTGAGAAGTTGCTGAGAGAGAAAGGTGAGGGTTTTCCTCTTGTGGGCTGCTGGAGGGAATGTGAACAATTTGTTTTTGGAGGGTTAATTTTGCAAACCTGTTAAAGATACGCTTTTCTATTGACCGAGAAAATCCACTTAGAAGAAATCCTAAGAAATACTGAGAGATGTGCACCTCGAATTATCTGCAAGGATGGTCACCCAGTGCTGATGAGAACAGAGGACTGGAGATGATTTAGATGCTCACCAGAAGGGGACAAATGACGTTATTTCTGCTACATCTAAGGGAAAGTTACATCACCATTAAAAGTGTTGGGGTAGAATTCTTTTTATCAGCACAGGAAGAGACTCAAAACATGTTTTATTATGGAAATTTTAAAACATGCCCCAAAGCAGAAAATAAATGATGTAACATCTTCCCATTTGTGAAGTCAACAATTATCAATTCATAGTCTTGATCTACACCCCCCACATTCTCCCTCCCTTCTCCCACATCATTTTCTTTCTTTTTAAAGATTTTATTTATTTATTTATTTATTTATTTATTTATTTATTTGAGAGAGTGAGAAAGAGAGAGCACGAGAGAGAGGAGGGTCAGAGGGAGAAGCAGACTCCCTGCTGAGCAGGGAGCCCCATGCGGACTTCCATCCCAGGACCCCGGGATCATGACCTGAGCCCCTTAACCGACTGAGGCACCCAGGCACCCTTCCCACATCATTTTCAAACAAATCCCAAACATCATAGCATTTCATTCATAAATATTTCAGTATGCAGTGAACAGATAAGAGCTCTTTTTCTTTAACATAGCCACCTAAAATAATGAGTAATAATTCCTTAATGAAGGAAAATTATTTCTCTGCTCACAATACTCTAACATCAAATGGGTGGATTATCCACGCCAAGCAATTCTGATGCTTACTCCCCAGAGTTAGCACAGACCGCCGGGGCTAAGGGATCTGGTCCCACAAGTCCCACTGCCTCCCATTGCAGATGTTGATCCCAAGTGGTCAGTCCTAAGGTTAATGTCGAGGCTGCTTTTAGGCCACACGCTAGAGCACTGGAAACCTGAATAAGGTAAAAGGACCCCAACCTCATGAAGGGACCCAATCTTAAAATAACCACAGGCCCTAACTGACCAGTTACAATCAGGCATAGTTCCTCAGATTGCCAAAAAAGGGGAAATTCCACACATCCCCATACTCCCTCACTCTACCCTGTAATGATGGCCCCTCACCAGCACCTCCTCCTCCCCTCTCTCCTCCCTCTCCCTGTCCTCCTCTCTGACAGTCTTCTGATGTTCTGCCCTCTGCTCTCAAACTTCTCTTTTGTTCTTCTTTGCGTGAATTCTTTCATGACCAGCCCTTCCGGCCCCCACCCGATTGGAACACCCCACATTTGGTGTCCCCCCATCCAATTAGAGTGCCCTAGAGCTAGCCACAGTTGTCCCATCAGGCTACATACAAATCAGGGGTTCTCACAAGCCCCTCTTAGGATTTGGTCACTTGCTATATCGGCTCACGGAACTCAGGGAAACACTTAACTATGACCCGTTTCTTTCTTTCTTTTTTTTTTTTTTTAAGATTTTATTTATTTATTTGACAGAGAGAAATACAGCTAAAGAGGGAACACAAGCAGGGGGAGTAAGAGAGGGAGAAGCAGGCCTCCCGCCGAGCAGGCAGCCCGATGCGGGGCTTGATCCCAGGTTTCCGGGATCATGACCTGAGCCGAAGGCAGTCACTTAACCAACTGAGCCACCCAGGCGCCCCTATGACCCGTTTCTTATAAAAGAGAAGAACAGCTAGATAATAGATTTTGTTACAGGGCACAAAATCTGGAAGTGTTCCCACACTCAGGAGATTATGCTCTCCCAGAGTTGGGGTTCGCCTCCCTCCTCGCACAGGGATATGCTCACCCACTTGCAAGCTCCCCCAAACTCCACTGTTTGAAAAGTTTTATGGAAGTTCCTCTACTTGTAGGCATGATGGATTAGCTCATTGACCACTGGTAACTCAACCTCCATCCCTCTGCCCCAACACCCTTATCACTCAGGGAATTGCAGGGATTTTAGGATCTCTATGCCAGGATCCATTGGGTGAGATCAAATATATACATCTCCTACATCACAGTATCACCCTTAATATAATCAAATACCCAGTGTTTAAATTTCTACATCTCTAATTAATTAATTAACTAATTAATTAATTTCTAAGTCTCATAAATGACCATTTCTTTAAATACCGGTGGTAGGATGACATCTTTACAAGGTAATTTTATTATACAGATCTAGAATGATTCATATTATTTTAAAATCATGAGTGAATGCTGGTGTTTCCAATTTTGTTCCAATATGACAGAATGCCTTCTTCATTTCTTTGGTTTGATTTTTTTTTCTATCTGCTTATAGCCTGATAGTCTTTAAATTTTTTTCCCATATTTTCTCTTTTTAGTTTAAATTTAATTAATTAGCATATATTGTATTATTAGTTTCAGAGATAGAGTTCAATGACTCTTCCGTCTTCTATAATACCCAGTGCTCATTACATCATGAGTCCTCCTTAATGCCCCTCACCCAGTTACCCCATCGCCTCACCTACCTCCCCTCCAGCCACCCTCACTTTGTTTCCTATGATTTAGAGTCTCTCATGGTTTGTCTCCCTCTCTGATTTCATCTTATTTTCTTTTTCCCTCCCTTCCCCTATGATCCTCTGTTTTGTTTCTTAAATTCCACATATGAGTGAGATATGTGATAATTATCTTTCTCTGATTGACTTATTTCGCTTAGCATAATATCCTCTACTTCCAACCACATTGTTGTAAATGGCAAGATTTTGTTGGTTTTTTTGAGGGCTGAGTAGTGTTCCTCTATGTGTGTGTGTGTGTGTGTGTGTGTGTGTGTGTGTGTGAGTGAGTGTATCACACCTTCCTTATCTTATCAGTGGCCATCTGGACTCTTTCCATAGTTTGGCTATTGTGGACATTGCTGCTATAAACATTGGGGTGCATTACCCCTTCAGATCCCTACATTTGTATCTTTGGGGTAAATACAGTAGTGCAATTGCTGGGTGATAGGGTAGTTTTATTTTCAACTTTTTGAGGAACCTCCATACTGTTTTCTAGAGCGGCTGCACCAGCTTACATTCCCACCAACAGTGTAGGAGGGTTCCCATTTCTCCTCATCCTCGCCAACATTTGTTATTTCCTGACTTGTTAATTTTAGCCACTCCGACTGGTGTGAGGTGGTATCTCACTGTGGTTTTGATTTGTATTTTGCTGATGCCAAATAATGTTGAACATTTTTTCATGTGTCCGGTGGCCATTTGGATATCTCCTTTGGAAAATGTCTATTCATGTCTTCTGCCCATTTCTCGATTGGATTATTTGTACTTTGGGTGTTGAGATTGATAAATTCTTTATAGATTCTGGATACTAGCCCTTTATCTGATAAGATATTTGCAAATATCTTCTATTCTGTCAGTTGTCTTTTGATTTTGTTGACTGTCTACTCTGCTGTGCAAAGCTCTTTATCTTGATGAAGTCCCAATAGTTCATTTCTGCCTTTGTTTCCCTTGCCTTTGGAGATGTGTCTAGGAAGAAGTTGTTACTGTGGCCGAGGTCACTGAGATTGCTTCCTGTGCTCTCCTCTAGGATTTTGATGAATTCCTGTCTCACATTTAGGTCTTTCATCCATTTTGAGTCTATTTTTGTGTATGGTGTAAGAAAATGGTCCAGTTTCATTCTTCTGCATGTGGCTGTCCAATGTTCCCAACACCATTTGTTGAGGATATGGTCTTTTTTTCCATTGGATATTCCTTCCTGTTTTAATAAATGACATTTTTTTAAAAAAAATTGGGATCTATCACAAGTTTTGGGATGGAACACTGCACTGGGCTTACACTCAGCAAGCTGTCTACTAGAGATTCTCTTCCTCCACCACCCCCCAAATAAATAAGTAAATCTTTGAAAAAAAATTGGGATCCACATAAAACCCACAACCCATAGTTGTATGTAACTTAAATCTTTCAAATTGTAAGTACCTCCTCCCTCTCTTTCCTTTCCCCTTTCTCATTTATTCATTGTAGAGAACATCATTTATCTTGTAGAGTTTCCCATCTGGACTTTAGGATTGCATTGCCCTGTAGAGTTTCCCATCTGAGAGTGCATTCCCATGGTGTGGTAGGACATGTGCCTCTGTCCTCTGCACTGCCCGAAACTTGCTAGTTAGAGCTGAAGCCTTCATCAGATTCAGGTTCCTCCTCCTTCCCAGCAGGGGCAATTCATAGGCGATGCTGGAGAGATGTGTTGTTTCTCTTTCAGGGGCTTTAGAGGTTGATGATCAATGCCCACATTTATATTGATCAGGGTTTGCAAAATGGTAGTATTCTAATTATATCTCTCCCTCTTCATTTACTACCTGGACTGCTGTTTCTAAAAAAGGAATCATGCCCCTCCTCCTTCACCTGTAGTTTGGTGCCACTTTGCCAGAAAAGCATAGACCTTACATGAAAGACAAGGTAAATACTTTCCTTTTATTTCTTTAAGCTTATTTCTTTATTTAAATAATCTCTACTCCCAGGTGGGACTCAAACTCACGACCCCAAGATTAAGAGTTGCACACTCTTCCAACTAAGCCAGCCGAGGGCCCCAATAATTTCCTTTTAGTTCTCAGTTTTCAAAGTAATGAGATGATCTGTAGCATCCTCCAAAGGTGACCAAATAAGGATTCTCTTTCATTTTATAAACTTGTGATTCAAACTTATTTGAAATAAACATATCTGATGTTTTGATCTATTGCATTTATTATCCTTATGATTTTGTAAAATATTTTCATGGTTCCAAAATCAAATTTCCAAAACAGTGTAGTCAAGAAAATCCAGCTTCTATCCCTGCTTGCACCGTCACACAGACCTTCCCCCTCACAGATAATCTTTTTTTTTTCCTTTTTTGGGCAAAAAACCAAACACACACATATATCCTTTTTCTTAAATAAAGACTAACATACCAAAACAGCTTGTAGAGTTGGATCCCAAATAAAAATACATTTTGTTTCAATGTATAAAAACAGAAACAGGGTTGGGGGTGGCACCTGAGTGGCTCAGTCATTAAGCATCTACCTTTGGCTCAGATTGTGATCCTGGACGCCTGGGATCGAGTCCCAGCTTCCTGATCTGCAGGGATTCAGCTTCTTCCTCTGTCCCTTATTCTACCTGTTCTCTCTCTCTCATATAAATAAATGAAATCTTTAAAAAAAAAAAATAGGAACAGGAGCGCCTGGGTGGCTCAGTTGGTTGAGTGCCAGACTCTTGATTTCCGCTCAGGTTATGATCTCAGGGTTGTGAGATGGAGCCCCCCCACCTCTCATCCCTGTCGGTCTCCACCAAGGGCATAGAGCCTGCTTAAGATTCTCTCCCCTCCCCCTGTCCTTCCCCACTTCACCCACACACACACATTTTTTTTAAGATTTTTCGCTTATTTATTTGACAGAGAGAAACACAGCTAGAGAGGGAACATGAGCAGGGGGAGTGAGAGAGGGAGAAGCAGGCTTACCACCGAGCAGGGAGCCCAATGCGGGGCCTGATCCCTGGTCTCCGGGATCATGACCTGAGCCGAAGGCAGTCACCCAACCAATTGAGCCAGCCAGGCACCCCCACCCACACACATTTTGATGTCTCTGCACCTGTGCTCCTAGGGGTCCTACCAACCAGCACACCCTTTGGCCAAGCAGAGACTGGTCTTGGCTGCTCCCATGTGTGGTGAGGCCTGAGCAGAGCTGAATTGCAAAACCCAGGGGAGAATGGTCAGGGTCTGGAACGGGTACAGAATCAAAAGGGGAGATGAAGAAGCTAGCAAAGACAGATCCTAGGGGGAGAAAGGGTAGGGGAGAAAAGATACCATTATGTTACAGGATTTCTTCTCCTTTAGTGCCCACGGTTCTTGGTCACACCACTTTGAAGAATGACGAGGTAAACCAGATGAAGAGTGGTGGGGAGCAAAGCAGAGTTTATTGAGGGAGAGTAAAGTGATAGTATAAAGTTCCTGAAGAGGGACACCTGAGTGGCTCAGTCAGTTAAGCATCTGCCTTTGGCTCAGGTCATGATCCCAGAGTCCTGGGACAGAACCTCACGTCGGGCTCCCTGCTCAGATGGGAGTCTGCTTCTCCCTCTCACTCTCCCTCTATGCTCTCCCTCTGTATCTTAAACAAACAAACAAACAAAGCTCCTGAAGAAGGAGGAGACCCAAGAGGGTGACCACCGAAGTTGCTAAATCTAGGGATTTTTATGGGTTTCTTGGCAGTCCCTGCACCTGTCTTCCAATCAGGTTTTGTCATCTATCTATCACGTGGAAAAGGGTGGAGGGCTCCCTCCAGGTAGTATAAACTCCTTTTCAGGGTGGTTTCCTGGCAGG
>PITA01022553.1:0-30106 GCA_004023965.1 Spilogale gracilis | reverse complement strand
GTTGATGATAATGTATTTGTATAGGTTTGCCTAGGAGAGCGGCAAGCTGATCACGCACAAGATTGGTGACACGCCGTAGGACCCATGGGGCGAAAGAGAGAAAGAGGATGATAGCAACGAGAGGTCCGAGGAAGGGGAGGAGGTAAGGGAGCAATCCATTGAGGGCAGAAAAGAAGGGACTGTCGATCAAGGCTTTTCTGCGTTTTTCCAGGTCTTCCTGTAAATTCTTTATCTTGTCTCGAACGATGCCTGACTTGTTGGCGTAAAAGCAGCAACGTTCCTGTAATGCCAAACAAATGCCTCCCTGTTCTGCCGTAAGTAGATCTAGGCCTCATCTATTTTGGAGGACTACCTCCGCCAGGGAATCTAGCTGATCTTGGATATCGGTAATGGTGCTGGATAGTGTTTGGACATCATTAATAAGTTGGGAAGAGAGCTTGGCGTATGAATGGACTGCCACTCCTAAGCCTGCGGAGCCGGAGACCCCAAGGCCAATTAGTAAGGGAATAATGGCTAAGGCTCTTTTGTGTCGCCCTGCAAAGTGATCAAACGCAGGGATAGGGACAGGTTTATCTCCGGGGATGATATCAATATCAGGGAGTAAGGCCGCAAAAACACATAACCCTGTCCAATTGGACGGGAGGGCGGTATAGGCCAGGTTATTGCCGCAGACAAAAACCTTTTCTGGCCCAGGACAAAGGGAAGAGTTTAAGTTAATTGTGTGGGTACAGTTTGTAAAGCTGACGAACCCAACAGGAATGTCAGAGGCAAGGGTCAGGCCTGATAGTGTCAGCCTTCTTGAGCCATACCTCGGTCCCCAACAGCTGGCTGAAGTTGCCAGACAATTATCAGTGCCTGTTAGCCAAAGACCACCAGGCACACACCAGAAGTTGAATTAGTTAGATTTATTCCTCTTTGTAGAGAGGAAAAGCTCATACTTTGGGAAACTGGGAAAAGAGGGTAAGGGAAGGACTTGTTACAGAATTTAGTTTGCTTTGTTAGGTGACTTGGGGGAAGGTTCAGGAAGCAGGGCTCAGCTCTCAATTGGGTGTTCTGAGGAAGTAGGTGTAATTCTGACTGGGCATCCGTAATAGCTTGTTCACGTTCCCATAACAAAATACCACAGACTCGGTTGCTTAAACTATAGAAATTTATTTTCTCACAGGTCTGGAGGCCAGAAGTTCAAAATCAAGCTGGGTTTTCTCCTAAGGCTTCTTTCCTTGGCTGGCAGAAGGCAGCCTTCTTGCTGTGTCCTCATGCGCAGGTTCTCTGTGTCCAAATTTCCTCCCCTTACAAGGACAGCCCTCAGACTGGATTTGGACCTACAGTCACCATCTCATTTTAATCACTTCTTTAAAGATGCTGTCTTCAAGTAGAGTCACTTTCTGAGGTTCCAGGGTATGGGTTTCAACATTTGATTTTTCGGGGGACACAATTCAGCCCAGAACGGTATCTTAAAACACCTTGTCTATAAGGTGGGGGGAAATCACAAAGGCTAAAGCTGGGATTGGGGAAGTCACTCATTAGCCAGGACAGGGGCTGTCTGGTCCTTTTTGTGGTTTGTACGAGGTTCATGTCTTGTCTATGTGGAGACATGATTATGGAGTCATCAGGTTTTTGTCTTCTTCCACCACAGTCTCAGAGTGGCCTTGTCAGTTGTTGATATACTGTGAAACTGTTTATATTTAATATACAACTTTCAATAGGAGAACACCAGCCTGGCTGTGGATATTGCCATCTTGCAGCAACACCAAGCCCCCCCTGATAAAGCCAGAGCACTCCCTGCTGTCAGGGGAGGTTTTCTCCTTCCCAGGATCTAGGTATACACAGCATACTTGCTAAACAAAAGCACCTGTGGGATAAGTGATACCCTTTTCCATTTATAAATTCTGGTGTCAACACTGGGCAACCAAGAGAGTGCGGTGGAATACTGGTGCCCCTGTGGGAATGCATGGAGACTGAAGGCTTGGGCATGCAGGAAGCGGGTCTTCAGTGACTCCCTGTGAGCACACACTCTGAGGAATTCCTGGCACGCCATTTCACTCAGTGTATTGGTTTTCTGTTGCTGTGTAACAAATCACTAACCCAGTGGATTAGGACAGTCCCCATTTAGTGACTCACAGCCTCTCTGGGTCAGGAGTTCAGGCACCGCTTAACTGGGTCGTCTACGTAGAGTAACACAAGGCTGCAGGCCAGGGGCTGCCCAGGACGGGGCTCTCACCAGAGATTCTACTGGGGGGAGGGATCAACCTTTGTACTTACTCAGGCTGTTGGCAGAATTCATTTCCTCGTGGCTGTAGGGTTCATTACAACTTGCTTCATCAGAGATGTTAATGGAGAGGCTCTAGCAAGATTGGCGTAACGTGCTTGTGTAATCCTATCCAAGGAATCATGTATATCCCATCATCTTTGTTACCTTCCTTGGGTGAGAAGGAAGTCATAGGCCCTGCTCACCCTCAAGTGGGGGCAATTCAACAAAAGTGTGAATACTAGGAGGCAGGATCCAGAGACCTACCCTCCACACCTGGGCTGTCCTGACCATCTTGGGAAATGTGCAGTGTGTTAAGTGAACAGGATTTGGAGGTCATGTCAGTCAAGCCAGGCTGGCCGGGCGAGGCCAGATGAAGGCACAGAAGTGTGGTGGAAGCCATAGACAATCCTCTGTGTACCCTGAAAACTTTGTTTCTGAGGGAAGATCTGATTTTTGGGAAAGAACGAATAGACCTCCAGCATATAATTTCCTCAGGTGACTGCTGTGAAGGGAACAAGGCTCACAAATCTGTGTAAATTTAAGAATCCATGGGTTGGGGCACAAAAAGAGCTTACTCGTAGGTGGACATAAGAAGTACATATCAGGGGCACCTGGGTGGCTCAGTTGGTTAAGCGACCGCCTTCGGCTCAGGTCATGATCCCGGAGTACCGGGATCAAGCCCCACATCGGGCTCCCTGCTCGGCGGGAAGCCTGCTTCTCCCTTTCTCACTCCCCCTGCTGTGTTCCCTCTCTAGCTGTGTTTCTCTCTGTCAAATAAATAAAATCTTTTTTAAAAAAGAAGGATATATCAACTGTATATGAAAGAGAAACAAAAGCAGGGAAAGCTTTAGGAACATCCAGGCCGCTGGCAAAGGGATGCGAGAATAATACTCAAGTGAGGAATTGAATGGATGCAGAAACTGTGGGTAGGCAAAAAGGAGGCTAGGGGGATGTTTGGCATCACCTTTTTAACCACAAAGGGGAAGCCAGGAAGGCCAATCAGCCTAGAAGATAGGTGGGGACCGGGTCATGCCAGCCTGCCGATTGCCAGGTTTGGGGCCACACTGAGAAGTCACAGGGACTCAGGAAAGTCTGTATGGATAATGTATATAGAGTAGATGTGATTCTGTCGAACATTTGGATATTGAGTACCTTATAGAATAAATTTCACTTAATGATGGATCTGACTAAGGTAGGAAGCTCTACCTAAAAAAAAAAAAATTAAAACCAAATTGTTCATACACTAGACATTTCAAATTCAGTGTATGACTGTATCCTGGGCCATAAAACATGTCCCAATTAATATAAAATGATTGCAGTCATACAAAGTATATTCTCAGATTACAATGGGGTTAGATCAGAAATAAATAGCAAGATGTCTAGGAAAAATCTATAATTTGAAAATTAAGCAAAATACTTTTAAACTATCCATGGTCAAAGAAAAAAGCCACCAGAGAAATTAGAAAGTATACCAGGGGTGCCTGAGGCACATTTGATTAAATGTCTGCCTTTGGCTCAGGTCATGATCTCAGGGTCCCGAGACTGAACCTCCCCATCAGGCTCTCTACTCAGTAGGCAGTCTGCTTCTCCCTCTCCCTCTGCTGCTCCCCCTGCTTGTGCTCTCTCTCTCATGCCCTCTTCCTCAAATAAATAAATAAAATCTAAAAAAATTATTCCAAACTGAATGATAATCAAAATATAGCTTTTCAAAATCTGGCAATACAGCCAAAGCAGTGGTTGGAGGGAAACTTATAGCTTTAACACACTTATATTAGGAAATAAAGGTTTAAAGTTAAGGACCTAACATTTCTCCTTAAGAAGCTAGAAAAAGAATAAATTCAAAGTAAAAGGAAGGACATCATAAAGAGGAGGAATCAAGGGACTAGGGAAGAGACAAACAACAAGAGAAAACTTAACAAACTCAGTCTCATTTTGTAACACATTTTCTTTCCTCCAGTTCCCTCTATCCCCAGTTGATGGGTGGAGACTTCATTTAGAGTGGGAGAAAGAATATGAAATAATAGTTCTGATGCTTTCATCTCACAACCAGAGAGACTATTTTTTAATTAACATATAATGTATTATTTATTCCAGGGGTACAGGCCTGTGAATCGTCAATCTTACACAATTCACAGCATTCACCATAGCACATACCCTCCCCACATCCAGCCACTCTGCCACCCACCCCCTCCAGCAACCCTCAATTTGTTTCCTGAGATAAGTCTTTTATGGTTTGCAGAGAGACTATTTTTGCCAGTAGGTGGCAGTGCTGATAATCTGAAAACCGGAACAGGCTGCACTTCGGGTTGGTTGCGGGGTGGGGTGGGGTGGGGAGCTCCAAGCTTTGCCGTCCTCCCCTCCGCCCCCCACCCCGGCTGAAAGGGGGTCGTTTGAAGACCAGAGAAGCAAACCCAGAAGGCAAATCCTCATTGAAACTTAAAACAGGAAAAATTTAGCGATTTCACAAAAAGACCTGAAACTTAAACGCCTATGGAATGAAAGCTCGAAAAACTTGGCCTTAAAAGCCAGGTTTTTTTTTTTTACTGGAATATTGTAGATGGGCACCTACGGTTCAGAACTCTTCTCCCGTCGTGTGTAAATCTGGGCTACTGCGCCTGCCCCACAACCCCCCAATCCCTCTTTGCCTTTTCTTCCATTTTCTATCTGAGTCTCAAAAGGGACAGCGACTTAGAATTAAGAACCGCTCAGAAGGTGATCCTGTGTAAATCTGGGCTACACAGAAAGGCTGGTAAAGTGCACTCAGGCCTGGGGTAGGAGGTGGCAGAGGCAAGGCATAGCTAGGTGCTTTGATAATTTTTTTCTTCGTGAAGGATCGATCAGTGTTGTGAAAAGGCCCTTGGAAAGTTTGGCGCAGAAAGGGAGCAAGTAACATTTTGCAGGCCTCATATGTACATCAAACAGGGTACTTTCCATCAATGTCTTCATCTAATCTGTGAAGTGATCCGAGTTTGGTGTTCACATCCTTAATATTACTACCCCAAATCCCTTAAGAGGACACTTAACGGAGTGCCGGCTTTTGCGGTTCCGGACTTTTTTTTTTTTTTTTTAAGATTTTATTTATTTATTTGACAGAGAGAAACACAGCTCGAGAGGGAACACAAGCAGGGGGAGTGAGAGAGGGAGAAGCAGGCTTCCCGCCGAGCAGGGAGCCCGATGCGGGGCTCGATCATGACCTGAGCCGAAGGCAGTTGCTTAACCAACTGAGCCACCCAGGCGCCCCTGGTTCCGGACTTTTAAGTGTGAGCACACACTGACTATTCCTCTCTTTTACAGACAAAACTTAAGTGCCATTTCCTTTGTTTAAATGAGCTTTCCTTTAAAAGCCAGCCTATCATTTGTTTCTCTGGTCTTTTTGAATCCAGAGCCACCCTCGGAGCTGGTAGCCTAAATACTGACGCGACGGTAGGAGCCAATAGGGTTTTTTGCTTGAGGCTGGAAGACGGTGCAGGAACTTCACTTTTTGCTTCTGGCTGGTGGCCTCGGCCGGGTTTGGGCGCGAGCAGCCGGGCGGCGACTCCCGCGGCCGCCTCCGCCCGGGGGCTTAGGGACAGCGGGGCAGCGGGGTGGAGTGGGGGTGGGAGGTCAGGGCCCCGCCCCACGTGGCCGCGCGGCCGGGCTGGCCCCAGCCCCGCCCGCCGGCGGCAGCACGAACTGCAGCGGGAGCAGACGGCAGGCGCAGGGCAGCCGGCCAGCGCTCCCGGTCCCTCGAGCCCCGCGCTCTATGGCCGGTGCCCCGTTAGTCCGCGGCTCCGCGGCCGCCGGCTAGTCCCGCTGTTCGGCCACTGCTGCCCTACTCCTTCCCCCCGCGTCCCGGGCCTCCGAGCCGCGGTGGGGAGGATGAGTCCCTGGAGCTGGTTCCTGCTGCCGACCCTCTGCCTCCTGCCCACCAGCGCAGCCCCGCCGCGCGGCGCGCCTGCCTCCACCAACTGCGAGCTCAAGCCCCAGGTAAGGCGCGCGTCTCGAGCGGGCAAGGCGGCTTCCCCGCGCTACTTTCCCAGGCCCATGAAGCCGCGCGCCCTCGGATCCTTCTTTCTGCGTTCCCCTTTCTGGCGGGGGCGCAGCTCTCCGCCTCCGGCCCCATGAGACCCTGTTCCCAGCCCTCGCCGTTGGGCAGGGCAGCAGAAGAGTCCCAGCGGGTCTCCTGGGTCTCTCCAGCCTGCTTCGCGGGCTTTCGGGGACGTCAGGCGGAGGAGTCTTCGAAGACCCGGCGGTGCAGGGACTTTGGCACATTGACTTTGGAAGTTTGTTCTGCCCTCTTCTCTAGCGTTTAGTTTCACCTGCTTTTAATCGAGATGGTTAAAGCGCCCCGCAGCTGCTTGACTTTATTCAATACCTGAATTAGAAGGGATTTGGGGGAGCTGAAGCCATTCCCCTTGTTTTAACGTTGTGGGAAACTGAGGCTCAGAGAGGGACCATTGTGCCCCAGGTCATAGAGCACATTCGCGAAGTAACCACATCTGACAACCTCGCGTTCACGCACAGGCGCTTCCCTAGAGAGTGGCGCTTTGCAGGTGAGGGGAACCCAGGCGAGGGAGTCTCGGTGACCAGCCCCGGTTCAGCCAGCCCTCCGGGAGCAGAAGCGGAGTGGAAATCGTACAGGTGTAGCGTCTCCGAGGCTGGCCGTCTTTTGAGATGAATGCTTCCTTCTTCTTATCAGTTTTCTTATGCTCGAACTTTCTGTCGTTCTGTAGTTCTCTTGAGTTCCGCGAAGGCTGAATTTTGTGTTTGTATTGGTGGGTCTGATCTCGAGCTGGGGAGGGTGATCGTCCTTTGGACGGCCTGTGAACCCGCGGACCTTAGGTCGGCTCACCTTCGGTGACACCCGCGCAGCATCATAGGCCCCGTCATCCCGGCTAGTGGTAATTTTATTCAACGTCCTAACCGCAGCAAAGGAGAGGGAAACCTCACTGAGCCTTCCTGGCCCATGAAGTTGACCCGGGAGTCGCAGAGTTTGTTCCCTAACACGTTCTTTGCTGCGCACATGCGGAGGCGCTCCTTCGTGGAAGGCGGGAGGAGCAGTGGCTGGGAGGGAAGTCCGCGCACCAGGGAGAGTTGCAAACTCTGTAGGGGAGCTGCACCCTTGTTGTGCAAAGCAGGCCATCCTTTCCTATGAAAGCGAACGTTTTTCACTGCTGCGAACCCACTCGTAATTACTGTGACGAGTGAGTCTTGATAAAGTCTGTTTCTCTTGATTCTTGAACCTGTCTCCATGGCCTTTTTACACAGTTTTCAAACTTTTTGGTCTCAGGACCCCTCTACGTTCTAAGAAAGTATTGAGGAATCCAAAGAGCCTTTTTAAATTTTTTAAAATTTTTTTTAAAGATTTTTTTTTATTTTTCAAAGAACCTTTATATATGTGGGTTAATGGAAATATTAGTAAAACACAAGAATACATAAGGACATATGCCATTAATCTTCATAGCAGTTACATTATCTCACACCTGTAGCCTCTAGAAAAGTCTATTACTCAGTAAGCGTTCTTTATTATTCCTGCCTGTATACACTGTATACACTGTATACACTTGTGAGGGAATGAGAGCACAAGAGGAAAATATCTTAGTATTATTGTTGAAATAGTTCTGACCTTACAGACTGCCCAGAAGGGTCTTGGGGACGGCCGCAGGTTCCTGGCCCACATTTGGAAAATCGCTCTTCTGTTCTGTGGGCAAACTGCCTTATCCCCTACAGAGGTCAGGTCAGTCAATGGCAGGACTGTATGCTTGACCTGCCCCGTGGGGCCACTGTGGGTAGGTGCCGCATGAGGTTGGGGTCTTGAGATTGTAGAGCAAAGCTCCGGAATCCAGCCCCCAATCCAGTGCCCCAGCTTACTGGGCAGCATTCTGCGGCTTCAGAGCTGGTTTGGTGATCACCTTTCGTTAATCATTACAGAGAGGTCTTCCAGGCCAGTCTGTCTGCAGATTCTGCAGGCCTTGCCCTGAGCACCACGCAGGTTGTCTCTTCCTTAACTACACTCAAACAGAACTCAGTAAGCGTTCTTTATTATTCCTGCCTCTGTTCTTTCGCATGTGCTATTTCTTCCCCCAAATATCCACATGCTTTCTCCTGTACTTCCACCTGGTCTTTGCTCAAATTCTTTGAAAGAGACCTTTCCTGATTATCTGTTAAAGATTATGTCAACCTCCTGACCCACCTGCCCTCCTTTCTGCCTTTCCTGCTTTATTTTTTTCCGGAGGGCTTAACTGATAAAAATTTGTTTGCTGCTGCTCTCCTACTCACCCCCACCCCCTACCATGTAATCTTCATAAGGGTAGGACTTTTTGCCTGTTTGGCTTGCTGCTGCATCTCCAGTGCTTGGAAGAGTACCTGGGCACAGTAGATGCTCAATAAGTATTTGTTGAATGAAGACTGTCAACAAAAGCCAGCTCACTTTGGTATCATTCTAGCTGGTCCGCTGAGGAGTGCTTTTGTTAAAGTGCCATTATCACAGGTCCCAGGAGGCTGAGCTGGGAGGAGCTGAGTGGTGCAGCCGCTAGGGTACTTAGCCCACATTGCACAAGTAGTCACTGAGCCTCTTTGTTTCCTTGCATGGATCACAGATTGTGTGGGTTACAATCACCAGTGATTCAGTTGTAGCTTCTTGCGGCTGTCATCCATGGCCAGCCGTGTCTTTTTCTTCCAGGGCAGTTACAGCAAGGTTCAGAAGAGATGTGTGTTTACGATGCTAAGTTTTTATTCGGTCATACTTTTTTAAAAGATTTTATTTATTTGACAGAGACAGAGAGAGAGAGAGAGAGAGAGAGCGAGAGCACAAACAGGGGGAGTGGCAGGCATAGGGAGAAGCAGGCTCCCTGCTAAGCAAAGAGCCCAATGTGGGAATTGATTCCCGGACCCTGGGATCATGACCCGAGCCCAAGGCAGACACTTAAGCCAATGAGCCACTCAGGTGCCCCTCCTTCAGTCAAATGTTAAAAACACATGGCTTCAACTAGTAGCACATGGTGGCTGCAGTTACACTGAAATGGGGTAGTAGAATAAATTTGTTCTTTTCCTTTTGTGGAGACAAAACAGCCCTGCCCCTGAGTATAAGGGCTGTGAGGGCAGTTGGGGGCAGTTGCACCCCTAGGAGCAGTGTGGTGGCCTGAGGGCTTGCTGGTGGGAGAGGCATGGGGAGAGCTCCTGGGTCAGAAGCCCTGAAGACTTTTATTTTAGCTCATGCTCTCCCCAAAGCATGCCCGCCCGCTGTCAGGGGCCAGCGGAGGGGATGACAGGTGCTGCGAGGGACAGATTACCTCCTTGGTCACAAGAAGCTCCCCAAGATGACGAACATGTCTTCAAAAACACTTGAGAACCCTTGGCTTAAAAAAGTGGGAAAGCCCCCAGATTGTGTTATTTTGAAAAGAGAGAGTGGGGCACCTGGGCTCAGTGGGTTAAAGCCTCTGCCTTCGGCTCAGGTCATGATCTCAGCGTCCTGGATTCGAGGCCCCAGTCCGGCTCCATGCTCAGCAGGGAGCCTGTTTGCTCTGCTCTCTCTGCCTGCCTCTCTGCCTACTTGTGATCTCTCTCTGTCAAATAAATAAATAAAATCTTAAAAAAAAAAAAAAAGGAAAAGACAGAGTGGAAAAAGGTGGCAATCTGAGGATTTAAAAATGGTGTGGGGGGTACCTGGGTGGCTCAGTCAGTTAAGTATCCAACTTTTGAGTTTGGCTCAGATCATGGTCTCAGGGTCGTGAGATCTAGCCCTGTGTCAGGTTCCATGCTCAGTGCAGGGGTGGCTTGAGGTTCTCTCCTTCCCCTCTTCCTCTTACCCCCACACCGCTTGTTCTCTTTCTCTCAAATAAATAAATAAAATCTTAAAACAAAAGTGGTGGTGTGGGTTTGTTTGGGGAGGTCATGAGGCCAAGGAACGGTCCGGACAGAGCCTTGAAGATTCAGAGTCAGGAAGCGCTCCTGAGCCGTATTCACGGAAAGAGATGGAACGCTGAACCATGAGTATAATGTATTCCATGTCAAGGTCACATCTTGTGGTGTTTTAAACCCCGGTTCAGGAGCCAGCCTGCCTGTCTTTGAATTCACTAAGCAGCTAGGGGAACTTGAGTCACCCTATAGTCCTCTGAAGGTCTCAATGTCTGCATGTGGAAATGGCGAGCGTCTTAATTAGTTGTGTATCTTCTCAACTGCCTTTCTTCTGATTCTTTTCTGAATGAGGGGTGCCTGGCAGGTTTTCACCTCCACCAAGCCACCCAAACGGTTCTTGTTTAGGTCCCCAGTGTCCTCAGTGTTGCTTCATCCAGAGGCCAGGTCTCAAATCCTTGTCTCATTTGGTGCATCAGCCACACCGAACCCCTTGCTCTTGTTCTCCTCCTTGAAGCACTGTCTTCAGTTGGCTTCCTACTCTTCAGATTTTCTCAGCAACCTCAGAGGTCACTTCTTTCATTCTGTTTTGCTGGCTGCTCTTCTTTGCCTTGACTTTGCAAGGTTAGATTATTTCTAGACCTTTTCTTTCCTAATTTACACATAGTCCCTTGGAAATCTTACTCAGTCCCTTGATTTTAAATAATGTCTAAATGTCACCATTTAGAAACAGCCCTACTCAGTTTCTCTCTGGCCCAGGCCTCTCCCAAAGTCCAGACTTCTGCATCTACCTCCCAGCTCAACCTCTGCACTTGGTTGTTTGCTTGATATCTTGGCACAGCAGGGCCCAAGCCAGACTTCTGACTGTCCCCTCTGCCCCTGTTCCACTCCCTCTTTCTCAGTTGATGGCAACTTGATCAATTTAATTAACCAATTCATCAGCAAGTCCTTTTAGCTCTAACTTTTAGAATAGATCACATCTCAATTCTGTCACTACCACTCTGTTGTCTCTCTTGCATTCTTTTAGTAACGTCCTAATTGACTTTCTTGTGTCTGTCTTCATCTCTCCATAGTCTACTCACGGCCGCATGGGTGATCCTGTTCATGCAGTAGGTCAGCTCGTGTTGCTTTTCTCACAGAAACCTGCCCTAGCTCCAGCGTAGCCTGGCCTTGCTTACCTCTCTGACCTTTCTTCCTGCTTTCCTCGTCCCTCGTCTGCTGCAGTTTGACATCCTTGCTAGAACCTTTCTGCCTTGGGGCCTTTGCACTGCTCTTCTCTCAGCTATCCCCCTGGTTTGCCCTTTTACCAGCTTTCACAACAAGGCCTAAATCTCCTACCAGACATTGCATAATTTTCCGATCACCTTGTTTAAGGCTGAATATCTCTTCCATCAGTATTCCTTCTTCCCTTTCCTGCTTTCATGTTCTCCACAGCAGTATCACTGGCATACCTCAGGCAGGGATCTGTTTTTCATTATATTTCTAGTGCCCTAGGATACCCCAGTGTCTTGTGCCTACAGCAGTGCCTGACACACAGTAAATAGTTGTGGAATAAATGCAATTTGAACAAATGTCGTAGGAGCATTCGTCTACAATGCTAGGACGGTCCCTGGTGCACAGTGAACATTTCCTAACAGCTGGCTGTTCTTAGCGTCATTAGTGTTACTACATGGCTGGGTGCCAGAACATGAGTCTTCTTTTTTGTTTTTTTTGTTTGTTTGTTTGTTTCACTTTTTTTTAATATGAGCAGTTTTCAGCAAAGACTGTACAACAAGTCCACTTCTGGACTAATACTAATTAAAAAGGCAGCAATAAGTAATTAAAAATGGATACATATAGTTGAACAGATTTTGTTTAAAGAGAAGTGTAAAGGGGTGGCTGCATGGCTCAGTCGGTTAAGTGTCTGCCTTTAGCTCCTGTCATGATCCTGGGGTCCTGGGATGGAGTCCCTCATCTGACTCGCTGCTCAGCGGGGAGTCTGCTTCTCTGTCTCCCTCTGCCCCTTCCCCTGCTTATGCTCTCTCCTTCTGTCTCTCAAATAAATAAATAAATATTAAAAAAAAGAGAAGTGTAGGTATTTTGAGGTAGGATGAGACTTTAGGGAGATTAAGGATGTGTGGAAAAACAAACCCAAACCAAAGTGGAATGAACCACCCCACTCCCCCGCCCTCTCAGCCTACCCCCCTACTCCCAGCCATGACCCTGCAGTATGGGTTGGATTTTCCTGGGAGTATATTGGTCTGATATCATAGTCTCCTGGTAGATGACAGTGAGGTAGGTGCCCATGGGTTTAACACTAGCATTTTAGCTCTTTGCCATGTGTCCCAGTTGGAAGCCGTGTAGAGGTCCTTGGTGGATTGTGTGGGACTTACGTGAGCAGATGCCTTCCATAGGTCTGCAGTGCCAGGTCATAGCACCTTGCAGGGCCCTTCAATTAGCAACTCTTCCCCCCAAAATGAAGACTGCTTCTACCAAACCAGTTGCCTTTATAGATAATCATTTTGTGACCCATTTTAAATGAACCAAAGCATAACTGTTAGTTTCGGCTTTAGATTAGCGTCTAGTTAACCAGTGTTTTTCTACCGGCTTGATTTAATTTTAGCAGTGAGGCACTGGACTGCTTAATTAGCTTGGCAGCCATTGTTTTAGATAGAGTTTCAGTTTGGCTTTTTGATGTATTTAAATAACCCCGGGGATAGTCATTACTCCATAACAGGATGCCTGAGGGCTGGCTGGAGACCCTAGGTTTGAGTCATCTCATATCAATTCAACAATTAATAAGTTTAAAAAATGCATTCTTTCATTTTTCGTTCATTTAACAATTATCTGTCTAGTTTGTTTATTCCCATAACCTATGACAGATACTGTTATCGAACTTTTTTTTTTTAAAGGTTTTATTTATTTGATAGAGAGAAACACAGCCAAAGGAGGAACACAAGCAGGGGGAGTGAGAGGGGGAAAAGCAGGCTTCCTGCTGAGCAGGGAGCCCAATGCGGGACTCGATCCTAGGTCTCTTCCTGCCGAGCATCGGGCTTCCTGCCGAGCATCGGGCTTCCTGCCGAGCATCGGGCTTCCTGCCGAGCAGGGAGCCCGATGCGGGACTCGATCCCAGGTCTCCGGGATCATGACCTGAGCCGAAGGCAGTCGCTTAACCAACTGAGCCACCCAGGAGCCCCCTGTTATTGAACTTTTAAAGATGGGGAATCTGAGGTACAGAGAAATGAAGTGGTTTTAAAAAATCTCAGGGAGGTAGCTGAGACAGAAGCAGAATTTAGGCTCTTGTTACCAATTAGTGCAGTCTTGAAAAGGTGTGTGTGTGAGCAGAATTGTAACTTAAATACTTAAAAAAAAAACCCCAAAAGAAAAACAAAACCAAGGCCACAGGCTGGGGTTAGTGAGCTATGTTCTGTTTGGCTGGAATGGAGGCAACATCTTCCCACTGGAATTTTTTTTTAAGAGAGTGTGCAAGCTGGGAGGGGCAGAGGGAGAGAGAGAATATTTTTTTTTTTAAGATTTTATTTATTTATGGTAGGGGGAGATCAGAATCAGGGGAGCAGGATCGAGAGAGAAGTGGGCTTTCTGCTGAGCAGGGAGCCTGATGGCAGCCACTCAATCCCAGGACCCTAGGATCACAACCTGAGCTGAAGGCAGATGCTTCATCAACTGAGCCACCCAGGCACCCCTACAACTGGAATGTTTTATTTAAACTGAAGATTTTTAGTTGCTTTTGAAAAGCCTGTTCTGGAGCCTGCTTCCATGTGGCCAGCCCTACTCAGTCTGCTTTAGCCAATAGTGTTTCTCCAGAGCTGTGAGCCTGTTTGCTGCTGACCTTCCTGCACCACTACGTCGTGCCCAGCCCTTGTGTCCTCTGTCCTCCTCTGAGTGGTCAGAAGGTGCTTTGGGGGAAGGAAGAGAAGAGAAGGTTGAAGGCTGTGAGAATGGGGCCTCTGCGTCAACCAGCTCTTGACTTAGATTTTGAGACTCTGTGTAACTAACTCTTCACTTAAAAATAGGTAGCTGTTGCTTACTGAAACCATTAATGCACAAATGCATTACAGCTGATCCTCATTCTTTGTAGATTTCATATTTGTGAATCGGCCTGCTTGCTAAAATTAGTTTGTAACCCTGATGCTTGTAGCACTGTCATGGTCATATGCAGCCATTCCCAGAACTGGGAAAAATTTGAGAACCCAATGTACACACTCCCAGCTGAGGTCAAATAAGTTGATGCTGTGCTTTGTTTCAGCTCTCAGCAAGTAACAGGTGAACAGATGTCCTTTCGGTGGTCTGCTGAATGCTGTGTTTTTTACATTTTTGTGCTTCCTGTGGGTGATCTCACTGCTTAAAATAACCAGACACAGATACCGTCTAGTGTTCCTAAGCACAAGGAGGCAGTGATGTGCCTTAGGAAGAAAATGGACTTGTTAATGAGCTTCATTCAGGCATGACGCGCAGCGCTGTTGGCCGTGAGTTCAGTGTTCATGCATCAGCCACATGTATTCAGTATGGTGCTTTTCAACAGAAGCGCATACAAAACAGGGCTGTGCGTTGATTTGTCAATGAAAATGTAACCAGAGGCTTTTAGGAACCTAACCCTTGTATTTCTCTTAGGAGCGGTGGTTCATTATTTGGTAATTCAGTGTTTGTCGTGATTTTATAAAACGTGACTATGACAATAATGAGAGCCGATTGTAAGCTGAAGCTCCACAATCCAGGAAAGCATGCTACTTAAAAGGCTGCTGAAATTAAAGCTTTTTTTTTCTTTTTTGTGCATGGTTCACCTCACGAGTCTATCTGACCCTGAGACTTGAAGTCTTGGAGGGCTGCCCTGTCTCTTTTTTTAAGATTTTATTTATTTATTTGACAGAGAGAAGCACAGCCAGAGAGGGAACACAAGCAGGGAGTGAGAGAGGGAGAAGCAGGCTTCCTGCCGAGAACGGAGCCCGATTCGCAACTTGATCTTGGGACTCCGGGATCGTGACCTAAGCTGAAGGCAGACACTTAATGACTGTGCCACCCAGGTGCCCCTTGTACGGGGTCTCTTAGTAAACAGAAACTCCCTAGATGCCTGCTGTTGAAACTGAGACACTCAGGACACTGTGGCTTGGTCTTGGGTGGATGTGTATGCTGCTCAGCTTGTAGCCACTGGGAGGGAATGTGTGGCTGTTGAGACCCACTGCTTTTGGGAATGTTGGATTTGAGATCTGAAGACGCAGACACTATTGGTCTGCCTGCCTGGAAGTACCAGTGGTGGTCTCAGGTGTCCCTTCATCTGTACCAGGTGTGACCTTGGAGTCCCTCGAGAGTCCTTGCTTTATCTGAGGCCCAGTTCATTACTAGCACAAACTCAAAGACTGCTCTTACTTTTTTGACTTAAATCAACATTTCGGTGGAAAAGGGGAAAATGCTGCCTCGAGGACTCCTGCTGCCAGCAGGTGAATCTGCCTAGACTTAGAAGTCTAAATCGTACTTTGGTCGTTTTTCTCCTGCAGTGTGACTAGTCTCTCCAGGTCGTTTTCCTCTGTCAGGTCAGAAGACCCTCCATAGCATGACTTAATGTCCTTTCTGTTTCTTTCAGCAAAGTGAACTGAATTCCTTCTTGTGGACCATAAAGCGAGACCCGCCGTCCTACTTCTTTGGCACGATCCATGTTCCGTATACTCGGGTTTGGGACTTCATTCCGGACAACTCCAAGGAGGCTTTTCAGCAGAGCAGCATTGTGTACTTTGAGCTGGACCTCACGGACCCCTACACCATCTCAACCCTCACTAGCTGTCAGATGCTGCCACAGGGAGAGAACCTCCAGGATGTGCTCCCCCAGGACATCTACTGCCGCCTCAAGCGCCACCTAGAGTACGTCAAGCTCATGATGCCCTCGTGGATGACGCCAGACCAGCGTGGCAGAGGTCTCTATGCCGACTACCTCTTCAATGCCATTGCGGGAAACTGGGAGCGGAAGAGGCCCATCTGGGTGATGCTCATGGTCAACTCCCTGACGGAAGTGGACATTAAGTCCCGTGGGGTGCCTGTCTTAGACCTGTACCTTGCCCAGGAGGCCGAGCGGCTGAGGAAGCAGACTGGGGCCGTGGAAAAAGTGGAAGAGCAGTGCCATCCACTGAATGGGCTGAACTTCTCACAGGTAAGACCCTCTTTTTGATTGTGTGTAAATCCACTGAATTATAATCTAGGAGGTAGACCAGGAGCATAGTTTATCCAAGAATAGTCTTTGCTCAAGAATGTTATTCTGAGGATTAACAAATAAGCCCAAGAGTTAGTTATATCACTTAACATGTGAATTACTGAGAGAGAAAAGTTTTTTTCTCTTGTCATCCCTGTAAGTATTGTCATACCTTTGTCACTTGTTTTAATTTAGGTCATTCATTAACAAGCTGTATTGAGAGGCTGTGGACAATATGAATGTCAGACTATTAGAGGGTATGGCCTGGTTTGAAAATGAACTGGCCACGGCTGTTTTAGTTGACTGTGGTCCCTTTGAGGTCACTGCTGTCCCTCTTCAGGACACTCCCCTAGGAAATTCCTTTGTAAGGCAGAGTTATGTTCCTCTTTTCCGTAGTTTTTTACTCCCTCCCTCAGGACACTGGCAGTTAGGTTCATGTTCAAAAAGTTCTTCATTTCTCATAAGACAAGTGACACTTTATTAAAGTGCTATTCTTTAATTGGTTTGGTGAAATTTGTTGTTGTTAATGTTTTAAAGTACATTAGATGCCTCTGGGGGCCAATGGGAATTTTACAATATGAATTGAGTAGTTTTTAAAAATTTTTAATTGAAATATAGTTGACATATGAGATTACCTTAATTTCAGGTGTACAACATAGTGCTTCAACAATTACATGCATTATGAAATGTTCACCACAATATAGTGACCGTATAAAGTTGTTACTATTACTGGCTATATTAAAATAAATTTTCTTGTTTTGCATATATTCTCAGTGGTTGGCCTTGGGAGGTTGAACTTCAGAATAAAAGTCAACCCTCCAGGCCTTAGCAGATCTTGAAAGGTTCAACTAGGCCTGTTACTTAAAGAACTTAAGGGCATTTAACAGCCTAAAAACAGTGTTTCTGAGTTGATAAAAAATTTGTAGGTAATTTAATTTACTTTGCTAAGATTTTATATTAATAAACATTCAACTGCAAAAATATAGTATTTGTTTAGCACATTGAGATTTATAGACAAATTAAGGGACCAATAATTATCCCAAGGATCTCTTGGGGGGTTTTCTTGCATTATTTTGGAAACCCACTGTCAATATTCTAATGTGCTTTTAATATTTTATAAATGTTTTACAATGTTTTGTAAAAGGCAAGTGCTTTGATTTAAAGGCTCATTGATTTTAATCTTACAAGCTTGAAATCTGTGAGCATCTTTGCCTGAGCTAAGCCTTTTTTTGTACTTCCAATTGGGAAGGGAAAAGGCTTGGAAGTAAGATATTATCTTAAGGTATCTTTGTTTTTTTAAAAAAGGATTTATTTGGGAGAGAGAGAGAGCATGCACAGGTGGAAGGGGCAGAGGGGGAGAGAATCTCAAGCAGACTCCCTGCTGAGCAGGCAGCCGGTCACGGAATTTGATCCCATGACCCACGAGATCATGCCCTGAGCTGAAGCCAAGAGTTGGATGCCTCACCGACTGTACCACCCAGGTGCCCCAAGCAAGGTATCCTTGAAAGAAGGTGTGTAGCACCATCTCTTAAGATAACAAATACATTTAAGAAACATTTTAGAGGGGCGCCTGGGTGGCTCAGTTGGTTGAGCGACTGCCTTCGGCTCAGGTCATGATCCCGGAGACCCGGGATCGAGTCCCACCTCGGGCTCCCTGCTCGGTGGGAAGCCTGCTTCTCCCTCTCTCACTCCCCCTGCTTGTGTTCCCTCTCTCGCTGTGTTTCTCTCTGTCAAATAAATAAAATCTTAAAAAAAAAAAAAGAAACATTTGAGAGCACTATAGTTATATACTGGCGTGTCATATGATTTCATGACACCTTCTTAAGTTTCAAGTAGGTATTTAATATTTATAAACTAAATTTTTTTTTTGTAAGACCTTCAGGCTAAGCTAGTGAGTTTAGAGTTGTTTAAATTTAGGACCGACAGTTATAGGACGTTCCTGAGACTCTTTTTGAGGTGAAACTTCTTATGTTTCATTTATAAATAGTAAAATACCACCTGAGTGAACAGGCCAATGACATTTAACATGTCATGTACGTATACATGTATAACCACTACTTGGATCTATTTATTGAGCATTTCCATCACCTCAGAAAGTTAGTATACAGTTTTCTTGCAGCATAACTATGCAGAAGAGTGCACATGATGACTTTTCACAAACACAGCCATGTGCCCAGCTTTCAGGGCCAGAAACAGAATAGCACCATCTCCCTGGGAGCACCTTGATCTCCCCCCATCCCGGCCCATCTACCCCACACTCTGCAACCAAGGATAACCCCTCTCCTGGAAATGTTGGAGCATAAATTAGTGTGAACATTTTAGAATTTCACATAAATGGAATTACCCTTTAGGGGATTAGGCTTCTTTTGCTTAGCATTCCCCTTGTGATTCACCACATTGCTGTGTGTAGTTGTCCATCTTTCATTCTCACTGCTGTGTGGCGTTGAAGAGTTCCATCAGAGGTTTCGGGGTGGTGGCTGATGGAGTCTCCCTTCTCAGTAAGTTCAGAGAACAGTAAGATCATCTGCATTCATTTTGATAGAAGATGAGTCTAACTCATTCCCTTGGGTCCTTCTCTTTTGCTCCTTTGAAGAATGGTTGGTTCCCTCCTCTTTGTTCTCTGTAGCTCTGCAGAAGGACGTCAGTGGGGGCCTGACTATGCACTGAGACAGGGAGACGGCCAGACCCTGCAGGCTCCCGTGCAGCTGTCAGGAAGAGGCAGAGGAGAGCCCGAGTCTTCCTTGAGGCTTGGAGCAGGCTGCCTGGAGGAGTCCTGAGGCCCTATACTTCAGGGCTCCCTCCTCTTGGATTGCAGGTAGGGTGAAGGAGTTGGAGATTAAAGCCCAGTTGAGGCTGGAATGCCGTGCTGGCTGTGGGAGAAGCACTAGACTCCGAGGCAGATGTACGGGGATTAGAATTCCTGCACCATTGCCAGTGTAGGACTTGGAGCTGTTCCCTTAACTTCTCTGTTTTATCATCTTTAACTGGTGATAATGATACTTGCCCTACCATCCTGTTGTCAGAAGCAAATAAAACAGTAAATTGGAAAACACTTCGTTAAGTACTCTACAGATACAAGGGGAAGAGAACTAACATATAGTGCCTTCTGTGAGTTAGGCCTCATTGGTAATTTTACATTTAACCTTCAGAATTTCACAAGATGGGCAGCATCACCCCTTTTTGATAGATGAGAAAACTGAAGCTTGCTGAGCTTAAAAACCCTGCCCATGATTGCATAACCAGCAAATGGAGGAGTTTGGGTTTGATTCCAGATTTTTTTTTTTAAAGATCTTATTTATTTGACAGAGAGAAACACAGCCAGAGAGGGAACACAAGCAGTGGGAGGGAGAGAGGGAGAAGCAGGCTTCCCGCAGAGCAGGCAGCCTGATACGGGGCTCAATCCTGAGACTCCGGGATCATGACCTGAGCTGAAGGCAGAGGCTTAACCACTGAGCCACCCAGGCGCCCCTGATTCCAGATGTATTAAAGGTCATGGTGACTTCGAGTCTCCGGCAGCTGTGGTGGTCAGTGTGAGACGTTGGTGGTCTGAGTTGCAGTGGAAGATTCTGGACTTCTGTTGTCTAATTCATTAGCCACTGGCCACATATGGCTGGGTTTTCAGCACTTGAAATGTGGCTAGTGTGACTTAGAAAATGAATTTTAAGTTTTATTTTAGCTAGTTTGAATTAAAGTTTAAAAACTAATAAGTGATCCAGTTATTGGGAAACTTTAAAGTATGTTTGGAACAACTTGGGCTTGTGGATCTTGTTTCTCAACCATAAATATTATGAAATTGAACTACAAAATCCAATGTTTCTGATGAAAATTTAGTATCCAAATTGAGATGTTAGGTGAGTGGAAAATACATAACAGATTTTGAAGACTAAATATGAAAAAAGAATGAATAACTTTATTTTAATTTTTTCAGTGTTCCAAGAATCATTGTTTATGCACCACACCCAGTGCTCCATGCAATACGTGCCCTCCTTAATACCCACCACCAGGCTCACCCTTCCCCCCTCCTTCCAAAACCCTCAGTTTGTTTCTGAGTCCGCAGTCTCTCATGCTTTGTCTCCCTCTCTGATTTACCCCAATTCACTTTTCCTTTCCTTCTCCTAATGTTCTCCATGTTAGTCCTTATGCTCTACAAGTAAGTGAAACAATATGATATTTGGCTTTCTCTGCTTGGCTTATTTCACTCAGCATAATCTCCTCCAATCTGGTCCATGTTGCTACAAAAGTTGGGTATTCATTCTTTCTGATGGCTGAGTAATATTCCATTGTATATATGGACCAGATCTTCTTTATTCATTTGTCTGTTGAAGGGCATCTTGGCTCTTTCCATAGTTCGGTGATTGTGGCCATTGCTGCTATAAACATTGGGGTGCATGTGGTTCTTCTTTTCACTACATCTGTATCTTTGGGGTAAATACCCAGCAGTGCAATTGCAGGGTCATAAGGTAGCTCTATTTTTAATTTTTTAAGAAATCTCCACACTGTTTTCCAAAGTGACTACACCAGCTTGGATTCCTACCAATAGTGTAAGAACTCCCTTTCTCTTCATCCTCGCCAACATTTGTTTCCTGTCCTGTTAATTTTGGCCATTCTAACTGGTATAAGGTGGTATCTCAGTGAGGTTTTGATTTGAATTTCCCTGATGGCTAATGATGATGAATATTTTTTCATGTGTCAGTGACTGGATTTAAATATTTTCTTAACAATTCTAATTACGTTGATGATGATTTTGTTAATTTCTAGATCAGTATAGGCAGAATTCACATTTTTCCTTGTGTTAAACCCAATAATTGAGGAACATGCCATCCTCTCCATTTATCTGATTATACTTTAGTCTTCTTTCTTATTTTGTAGAATTCTTTTTTTTTTAAAGATTTTATTTATTTATTTGACAGAGAGAAACACAGCGAGGGAGGGAACACAAGCAGGGGAAGTGAGAGAGGGAGAAGCAGGCTTCCCACCGAACAGGGAGCCTGATGTGGGGCTCAAACCGAGGACTCCGGGATCATGACCTGAGCCGAAGGCAGTCGCTTAACCAACTGAGCCACCCAGGCACCCCTCTTATTTTGTAGAATTCTTGATCTAGATTTTGGTCAAGTCATAAGTTTATTTTTTTTTTTTAAAGATTTTATTTATTTATTTGACAGAGAGAGAGAGATCACAAGTAGGCAGGCAGAGAGGCAGGCAGAGAGAGAGCAGAGGAAACAGGCCCTCCGTTGAGTGGAGAGCCTGATGCGGGCCTCGATCCCAGGACCCTGAGATCATGACCTGAGCCGAAGGCAGAAGATTTAACCCACTGAGCCACCCAGGCGCCCAAGTTTATTGTTGTTGTTGTTGTTTTTTAAGATTTTCTTTATTTATTGACAGAGCACAACTAAGTAGAGCGGCAGGCAGAGGGAGAGGGAGAAGCAGGCTTCCCACCGAGCAGGGAGCCCAATGTGGGGCTCGATCCCAGCACTTGGGATCATGACCTGAGCCAAAGGCAGATGCTTAATCAACCAAGCCACCCAGGCACCCTATTCTTTATTTTTAATAAAGATGTTGCTGGAGTAAAGACTCTCTTCTCGATATGTTTTCTATCTGGTTACTGATTTTTATATATTAATTTAACCACTGAGTAGCAGTTGTGTATTTTAGCAATGGTAATTGATCCTCTTGCTTTCTTAGTGACCAGATATATCATTAACAAATAATTATTTTGTCTTCACCTTTCCTCAGTTTGTCTCATTTCTTCTTGCCCTGATGTGTTGGTTAGGATAACTAGAATAGCATTAAGTACTAGGGGTAACAAAGGGCATTCTTTTCTTTTCCCAACTTGAATGAAATGGCTTTATTATTTCGCTATTAAATGTAACGCTGGGTGTTGATTAGTCTTTCTGATGTGAATCAGAATTGAATTTCCGTTTTACCAGGAATATTTTGTAACTTTTATTTATTTGTCAGAGAGAGAGAGAGAGAAAGCGAGTGAGAGCAAGCACACACAATTGCAGTGATCTTCCTAAATTCCGTTTCCACCATCACCCACCCCCAGTGAGAGATGTGAGGAGTGAGAGAGTGAGCAGGCTTTCCACTGAGCAGGGAGCCCATTGCGGAATTCAGTCCCAGGACTCTGGGATCATGACCTGAGCCAAAGGCAGATGCTTAACTGACTGAGCCACCCAGGTGTCCTGTTTCACTAGGAATTTTATCAGAAATTGTTGTTGTTAGTGGAAGCAGTTGTTGAGTTTTATTAAGACCTTTTTTTTGGTCTCTTTGCGATGTCTTTTGTTTATTGAGATGTAATTGACATGTAACATCAATTTCAGATGCACAGCATCATTATTTGATGTTTGTACACATTGTGAAATGGTCACCACAGTAAGTCTAGTTAATATCTGTCATCGTACTTAGTTAGCAAAACTTCTTTTCTTGGGATGAGGACTTTTAAGATCTCTTCTTTTAGCAGCTTTCAGCGATGTCTTGATCTTATGGCTTTCTTTGTCCCACTCTCTATAGACTTCTCAGTATTAAACCATCCCTGTCCAGCTGACCCTAAACTTCAAAAACCAGGGTATGAGTTCACTAAGTTACCCTTGCCACAGCCACCTGTTCCTGTATTCATTTAGTCAACACATCCTTTGAATTCCTGCTGAGCATGGTGCTATGTAAAAAAAGGATAAGCTGTCATCTGGTTGTTGCTCCCCAGAACTTGCAGTCTTTATGATGCAGGTGATCAGGTTCTCCAGGCCAGGATTCTTCACTGTTTTCCTAGGACTTAGAACCATGGCCTGCACTCGGTAGGTGCTCCATCAGCTTCTATGGGGTAAATGATTGACGGCCTCTCTCTGTTCCAGATCCCTCACGATTCTGATATTTTCCCTACTTCTCTCTCCCTCTTCACGTCTCCCCTACTACCTGAGAGCTAATTGTTCCCTCAACTCTCTGGATTTGGCCTGAGGGAAAGGATGCTTACTTCCTGTCTGTGGATTTGATCGTGCCATCTGGGGACAGATGCCATGTTTCCCACTCGAGGCTGGAGTCAGGTTATAACGCCTGTTCTTTCACCCCAAGTTCCTCTCTGCTTGGTACTGTTAGCTGCATTGTCATTTCTTATGTGTAGAAAGCAAATGAACTTGGAGCTGGAAGCTTATTGATGCAGGGCTCACCTTTGAGTCCCCTCCCTTCCTTCCCAGCTGCACAAATGGGTCCCAAGTAAAGACTTAAAGAGTTTCCTAGGGAAATGATCTTCCTAAATTCCGTTTCCACCATCACCCACCCCCAGCTATCTGTGCACAGGCTCCAGGCATGGGGCGCTGTCTGCTTCCCCTGACGGGCTGACCAGAACAAAGCTGGCTGATCTGGGTCCCTGATAGGGTTCTCCTGCCCACTTTCCAGTGATGGACTGGATATCATAGTGGGGTAGGGCGGGAATTTGGAACAGCCTCAGTCTTCTCGGTTTTGGAGTCTGTCCTTTAGGACCCAGTCACATCTAGGTTTGGGGTCTGAGTCACAGCATCCAAAAACTAACATGAATGAACCCAGGAGGCCTGGGGTTGCCCTCTTCTTTCCACATGTAAAGCCTGCATTATTGGGCTTTCTGGATCCCAAGCTACTGAAGTTGGATGTGAAGGTCCTGTGCCAAGCCCACAGCATCCTTACATGATGTGTAAGGGTTCTCACATCTGAATGGCTGTTGCGCAGAGTTGTTTCTGGTACTGTTTCCTCTTGCCAATAGATGGCACTAACATATTTCATATTTGCCTTTTCACCTGGCACTTCTGTGCCCTCCGGGGGCAGGTGTCACTGCCAGTTCTGGCCCTCTGCCCTAGGACCCTAACGACTCGTTCTCTCTGCCAAAAAGCCATTTTTGTTTGTTTGCTTTTTGTTTTTCACAAAGTGAAACCTTAAACAGTGGTTTGGGCCCAGTGGACGTACCTTCCAAATCTTACGGAAGAGTGGGTTTCTTGAGTCACAGTTTTGGGGTGTTGGGAAGATGGCGATTTTTCTTCTTTGGAGCAACTTCCCTTTAGATGGATCAGTTCCTGAAAGGAAGAAACCACTGGCTTGAGGATGGGGCTCTAGTCCAGGCAGGCAGAGTGGTGGAGGTGGTTCCTGGCAGGGCAGATTCCTAGAAGGATGTCATGTGTGTGTCTTCATCTCTGACTATTAAGGGCGAGATCAGTGTAGGGGAGGCATGAGCTGGGGAGGGGATGGCTGGTCTGAGAAATCTTCCTGAGTACTTAAGGTCAGATTCTTAGGAGGCTGTGGACCTGCCAGGCCCAGGGTAGCCCAATGCTAGGAAAGCACTGCGTGCCTTGTTTTGTACTTTGCAGGCGTTTCTACAGGTCTCTGTTTCCAGAGGCCATGGCAAGAGTGCTGGTGGGTCAGTGAGCAGAGGCCCCATTGGGGTCAGTTTCCTGTTGAAATAACCCAGGTGGATGGCTTGGGGGTCGTGGTGAGACTGAGCAGTGCTGGCCTGGGCTCTCTAGTCTCCTGTTTCCTCCCATCCAAGTACCAGTCAAGCCCAACCCTGCCTAGCTTCCGAGGTCAGCTGAGTATGGCCATAGAAAACTGGCCGTAGGCTCCAATTTTCTAATCCAGTTCTGCTTTGGAGTGCTACCCCTGCCAGATTCACAGGTCTGACTTGCTGAGGGAGTTCCTGCCCGCTAGTCATAAATTCCAGTAAAAGCAGATGGTCTCATCTTTGAAATCGATCATGATACCGATGGGTGACTTTTTCACATTTTCCATAATGGAAATGGAATGTGCTTGAAGATGGAGATCTTGACGTTTTATTTTTCCTTGGGCAGGTTTGGCTTAAAATAAAGGTGTAGACAAAAATATGTGAACTCTTGGGGCACCTGGGTGGCTCAGTCAATTAAGTGTCTGCCTTTGACTTGGGTCATGATCTCAGGGTCCTGGGATCCAGCCTGGCATCAGGCTCCCTGCTGAGTAGGAAGTCTTCTTTTCCCTCTCCCTTGCCCCTGCCCCCCCAACTCATGTGCACATGTGTGTGCTCTCTGAAATAAATAAAATCTTAGAAAAAGATATAATATGTTATATAATATATAATACTATATAGTATATATAGCTTATATATATAAGCTCCCTGGAAGGGAAGTGGTTTCCAAAATATGGGGAGATTTGTTTGTGAGCACAAACACTTTTTTTTTTTTAAGATTTTATTTATTTGACAGAGAGAAACACAGCCAGAGAGGGAACACAAGCAGGGGGAGTGAGAGAGGGAGAAGCGGGCTTCCCGCCGAGCAGGGAGCCCGATGAAGATGACAGGGAAGACCATGGAGGGCTCGATCCAGGACCCTTGGGTCAGGACCTGAACCAAAGGAGACGGGTAACCGACGAGCCACCCAGGTGCCCCTCAGCAGTACAGGCTTCTTGAAGGCTGGGCCATGCTCCTTTGGTCCTCGTACCCCAGCTCCTAGCACAGCGTCTGGCGCACAGGAGGGGCTCACGAGCGGTTATGGGGTGATGAGCAGGCTGCTGATGAATGTGGCCGGGAGGCCAGTGGGGCGGTGAGCTTGGCTGAAATGGGACAGAATAGGAGTGTGTACTCATTACTTGAAGGAGTTGAAAACAGTCTTTCTGTGCCAAGACCAGCGGTTAAAATGCATGGTGTGTGCAGTCTTTTCACTTTTATTTCAGTCTTAGGCTTTTTTACATTCTTTCCCACCATTGTTCTGTGATACTGTCTGTTCCCATGCATAGCAGGGGGACGCGCTGCAGTAAGCAAAAGTGCCCTAGGAGCCTGTGACATCTCGCAGCTGAATCAGCCTTGGGCCTGCTTGTGCACAGAGCCTTAACACAGCCCTTGTGATGGACACTGTCTTCAGACATGGGAAGTCCAGGCAGGACCGTTAGCCCACCCAGGGAGGTCTTCCATGGCATTTCTGCATCTTGGCCTTCCCTTTGCTTTCGTATTTTTGGACCAGAAGAGGAAGATTGAATCAACTGTGTACCTTACGGCCAGCTGTGGTTTTTCACGAGCTTCCAGACAGAGACTTGAGCTCTGTGTTTCCACCTGGGAACAGGCCTGCTCAGGATTTGAGTCTTCTTCCTTTATTTTTTAATGACTGGTCTTTATTTGGGACACGTGTCTTCAGCACTCAGCATGGGCTAGGCACTCTGTTTCTTATTTTAGGGACTTGAAGACAAAGCTGGGGGTGATCCTGCCATCCCCTGACTCTGGGCTGCCTCTCTAAAGTCCAAAGTGAAGTCTAAAAAAAGAAGGTATTTTTGTACACTTGCATGGACACCCCACGTGCTGCTGCCTCTGCTGGATCTGACCCTGTTCTCCTCCCTTTGGGGTCATAAGGGAAGCACCTCAAGGGATGTGTGGTCTCGTTTCTGCCCCATGTCCCTGCCTCCTACCTGGTGAACTAGGCTAGGAGCAGAACACTCCTTTGACACCCCAGCAGCCAGATATTCCATGGCAGATCAGCTCCAGGACACCCCTAGACTCTAGGAAAAACTCCCAGCATATCTTTTTTTTTTTTAAGATTTTATTTATTTATTTGACAGAAACACAGCAAGAGAGGGAATACAAGCAGGGGGAGTGAGAGAGGGAGAAGCAGGCTCCCTGGGAGCCTGATGCGGGGCTGGATCCTGGAACTCTAGGATCATGTCCTGAGCAGAAGGCAGATGCTTAATGACTGAGCCACCCAGGCATCCCCACCCCCCAGCATACCTCTTTAGGAGAGGATGGGAGAGTGTGAGCTCTCTGTCCCTCCTCCACAGTCCACCTCCCAGGTAGGAGTGGATGAGGCAGAGTCTACTCTGCTTGGAGGAGATGGGGAAAGGGAAAGTGGAAGGGGTGGGGGGAGGAGTGGACCAGCTGTTCCCTGGGACCCTGCAAGGAGCTGAAGTCTCAGCAGGATTATGTACTCTGTGGCCCAATGATGGAGCAAGGCTGCCCCGGACTCTGGAGAGGGACACTGGTGGTGTTGTATAATATCACGCCTTGGGCATCATGGCTTTTCTCTGCTTGCCGACTATCCCTCCTAAAGGTTTGTGCTGCTTTTTCTCCGTGTGCTTTCCCATGAGACCCTTCCTTTCCATTCATGGTCATTCAGGCCTTCAAAGGGAGTGAAGTGCCAGCCTCAGGAAAGGCTGTGCAATCATACAATGTGGGTGACAACATGTGAGACCTGAGGGGTCGCCTCACCCCATCCCTAGGGTCCCTGACTCCATTCCAAGCGAGCCTCTGCTCTTGGTAGGTACGTTGGGTAGGTGAGGTTGCTTATCACTGAACAGAATATCCTCATTGGGGTGCTGTTGACTCACTTACAGAGAGGGGATGCTCTGTGCTGTCTGGGGCTTCTGTGGGGCCCCCAGTTGGCCCGGGACCAGGAAGCCATGTTTGCATTTATAGTGCTTATGGTCATAGACTGGACACCGTCTGATGAGACTACTGATGTTGTAGACTCAGCTCAGGCCCAGAAGTGAGTCTGAGATGCTGTAGGGTCAAAGCCTTACAGTGCTGGGTGCAGGGAACATGTTTGCAGACATTTGAGACAATCTGGGACTGAACCCAAGCTCAGGGGCCTGATACCTGCCTGTGCCCTTCCCCACCCTCCCTCCAGTCCTCTGCTGCTCCTACCTCCCTTCCTGGATTCGAACTTCCAAGGTCCTTGTCAGCTCCTCCTTTGGACTCCTGTTCTTGTCACCTTGCCCCAATTCTGCCATTCTACCCTGGGTTTCTGTTATGGACTGAATTATGTCTCCCCACCCTCCCAAATTCATATTTTGAAGGCCTAACTCCAAGTGCCTCAGAATGTGACTGTATTTGGAGAGTGGGTCTTTAAAGAGGTAATCAAGTTAAAATGAGATCACCAGAGTGCCTCTAACTCAATATGACTGGTGTCTTTAGAAGAAGAGGACATTAGGACACAGACACACATAGAGTGAGGACCCTGTAAAGACACAGGGAGAAGACAGCAGTCTATAAGCCATGGAGGGAGGCTCCAGGAGACATGAACCCCAGGACACCATGATTGCTGACTTCCGACCCCTAAAACTGTTGTTTAAGTTATTAGGTCACCCAGTCTCTGGTACTCTGCTATGGCAGCCCCAGCAGACTAAGAGTCCCTTCTTTCTGGACTTTCCACTTTATCTCCTAGGAAAAGGCAAGAAAGGCAAGAAGAAAACTCCAGTCTTGTGCTACCAGGATTCATTTACTGATCCTCCCTTCTATTTATTTCCTTCTCTTTTTCCTTGTCCTCTGTTTCTATTTCTCTCTTTTTTTTAGATTTTATTTTTTATTTGTTGGAGAGAGAGCACAAGCAGGGGGAGCTGCAGGCAGAGGGAGAACTAGACTCCCCACTGAGCAGGGAGCCCAGTGTGGAACTCGATCCCAGATCCCAGGACTCTGGGATCATGACCTGAGCCAAAGGCAGATGCTTAACCAACTGAGCCACCTGGGTGTCCCTGTCCTCTTTCCCCTTTCTACCACTGACGTAAGAAGACCTATCTTCTGAATTGTCACCCCCCACCAGAGAGTAAGAAAGGGGGCAAGGGAGGATTGGGAGAGATGAAGAATGTGTGAGGTGGAAAGGAGAGGGCCAGAACCACAGCCCAAATGGAAGAGCTGACAAGAACCTTGGAGGGAGGGAGAGACAGTCTCAGACTCTGGGCTGGGCATGGAGCCCATTGCAGGGCTCGATCCCATGAGCCTGTGATCAAGACTCTGAGTGGAAACCAAGAGTTAAGTGCTCCACTGACTGAGCCACCTAGATGCCCCCTAGACTACTTTAATATTGAGCTGGATTTTCAAGGGGAGGCTAGGATGGAGACAGAGGAAAAGGCGGGAGATATTTCAAGCTGGCCAACAGTGCCAGCAAACCTGGGAACAATCATGCTGTGCTGGCCAAATGGTGGCACGCTGGCGGGCTCCGTGAGCATTTGTGCAGGGCGGGACAGAGGGTGATGCTGGAGAGGGTTTGAGTGTGAGGCTGGGGAATCTCCATGCACTCTGGGCGGTGTTGGGGGAGAAGTGGGAGCTCCGAGAGCAGGACTGTGGGTCAGTGCCGCAGGCAGCAGAGTGTGGGGTGGTTGGGGCTGCCGCCCCAGTCACTACTGTAGGCTGCTGGACTTAGCCTCTTAGCTAAGGGCTTCAGCTGTGTTAGACCCCTGGGCCAGCAGGAGAGAGACAACGCGAGACTGAGAACTGGGCTCTGTGGACTGGAGTTAGTTTGTCGTAGGAGGAAAACCTGCCAGAGAGCTGATAGTGGATATTGTATACAAAATAAGAGAACTTCTAGGAGCGGGTTGAGCTCTTGCAATAATGCGCTACGTAGCCATTTAGATGAAGTGCTTACCACTTAGGCCTAATTAGCCCCAGTTCTGCATGTGGCTAAGTGGGTGTACTTAGCTTTATTGTGCTTTTAATTTGGTTCTTCATATGATTATTCATCATCTTTTGTTCTTGAAGCTTGCCTTGTCAGAGCTTTAAAACACATAAAGGAAAATTACCTTTCAGGGCAATAGAAGTTAAAAAGATTTCTGGGGACAGGCTGAGATTGTTTGGAAGTGCTTAGCAGAGGTGGTAACTTGGACCAGTCTTGGGAGATGAGATTGGTATTTGTTCTTATTGTTACTTCAACACTGTGTGGGATTTAGGAGAAGGAGGTGTGTTAGCTCTGGCTGCCATCCCAGAATACCACATGGGGTGGTGTAAGCAGCAGAAATTTGTGTTCTTGCAGTTCTAGAAGGCCAGGGTGCTGGCAGGGTGGGTTTTTGGTGAAGGCTGTCTGGTCACCTTCTTGCTGTGTCCTCATGTGCCCTTTACTCTGTGTGTGTGTGTGTGTGTGTGTGTGTGTGTGTGTGTGTGTGTG
>PITA01022552.1:19419-30192 GCA_004023965.1 Spilogale gracilis | reverse complement strand
GCACGTGGACACCCCGATCAGATGCACGCCATCCACGGAGGCATCCCGAGCACCGGGGTCCTAGCTGGGCTCCTCCTCTTCCCCCTCCAGGGGCATCCCCCAGAAGAAGGTGGGCAGGATGGAGGGGAGTTAGCAGGTGGGGTGGCGAGCCAGCCGCCACCCCACATACACGGCTGGAAAAAGAGGAGCGGACCCAAGCCGCATCTTGCCTTCTGAAATTGCCCAGAAACAAGCGGAGAACACTAAAATAAGGCGGGCGTCGCTGCCGCCAATTGATTGGAAAGAGGGGAGAGGCGCGCCACACACGGGCTCCGCAGGGCGGTCACTGCTGGGAGCTGGTATTTATGGTTCAGACCGAGCCTTCGATTGCCTGGTGCTATTCCGGGGCTGCTCTGGGAGAAGAGCTTACTGAAGAAGGCAGGCGGTACATCCTGTACTTTTTGAGTACTCACCCCCCATACGTGCATGTATCTATGACTTATGCGCTAGAAGGCAGCTTAGCAGTGCTTCAAGGCACGAGATCTGGGACCAGACCAGATGCTTTCAAATCCTTTCTATGCCTTGGGCTCCTCATCTGTGAAATGGGGTAATGAATCCTACACTTCCATCTTCCCTAATGCCAGTCAGTGGCTCTAGCAAAGTGAACAGAAGGTACTCTTTTTCTCTAGTTTGTTGGGGTTTTTCTTCTTTAAAGAGCTAAAATTCTTTGGGGGCACCTGGATGGCTCAGTCGGTTGGGCAAACCACTCTTGGTCTCAGCTCAGGTCATCATCTCAGAGTCGTGAGATCGAGCCCACATCAGGCTCTGACCCTAGTGGGGAGTTCAAAGATTCTCTCCTTCTGCCCTTCTCCGTCTCTCAAATAAATAAATGTTTTGTTTTGTTTTGTTTTTAATAAAAGGACTAAAATTGGGGAGCCTGGGTGGTTCAGTCATTAAGCGACTGCCTTCAGCTCTGGTCACGATCCCAGAGTCCTGGGATTGAGCCCCGCCATGGGGCTCCCTGCTCGGCGGGAAGCCTGCTTCTCCCTCCTTCACTCCCCTTGCTTGTGTTCCCTCTCTGGCTGTGTTTCTGTCAAATAAATAAATAAATAAATAAATAAATAAATAAATAATCTATCTTAAAAAAAAAAAAAAGGACTAAAACTCTTTGAAAAAGTTTTTACAGGTGGTAAATTCTGATTCTAACTTAAGAGTTCAAAAGTATTTATATACATAGCCAATATACCATTTCTGGTGGCAGAAATCAAATAAGGATGGAAACACTCCAAAATATCACCTTTAGAAGACTTCTCTCCATAGCAGGAATTTCTTAAGAAAAGGCAGTTTTTTTTTTTTTTAATATTTTATTTATTTATTTGACAGAGAGAAACACAGCGAGAGAGGGAACACAAGCAGGGGGAGTGAGAGAGGGAGAAGCAGGCTCCCCGCCGAGCAGGAAGCCCGATGTGGGACTTGATCCCGGGATTCCGGGATCTCAACCTGAGCTGAAGGCAGACACTCAACGACTGAGCCACCCAGGCGAGGCGCCCCAAGAAAAGGCAGTTTCTAAATTCACGTGAAAGGATCACCTGAAAGGGACCTGCTTGAACTGTGTATTTTTTTCTTCAGTCTCTACGAAGCAGCATACCCCGCCGGCCACTTGTCATCATGGGGAAAGCCAGCAAATCTGGCCTGGTGGCTTTCTGGGAAGGGACAGCATGGAAGTCGCCCGCAGGGGTCCTGAACTTGCTGACACAGCGGACCCGTGACATGCTGGAGCCTGTAAGTGCTCGGCAGGCTGCCACAGAAGAGGGACAAGTATGGGAGCGGGCTGCTGCTCCCTGAGCTGCAGTCGCCCAGCCTGGGGGACCCCTGTCCAAGAGGAAAGGGGGGAAGAGGCGCCTACGCGTGCCCACCCGTGTTGCCGGATGCAAGGCTCTCTTTTCTCTGCCTCGCTTTCCTCACTTGAAGTCCTTAAACAGGGTCCTCGCTGCCTCACAGACTCACCGTGTCCCAGTGTCGCTGCGCAGCACTTCCCTCCGCCGGTCCCCTCCCCACGAAGTGGATTTGTGAGTCAAAGGATACACTGATCCGTGATTTCGCTAGCAATTTCCAAACTCCCCTCCATATGGCCTTTGTAGGATGGGAGCACATTTTAGAACTTTCCCTTGTCCTACAACTACCTTTGAACACACTCTGCGAATCGTTCTTCCCCGTCCTAGAATGAAATCTTGGGCAAAGATGCATTTTTCCAAAAGCTTTGTGGTGATTCATTTTTTTCTGGGCATTAGAAAGCCGGTCCCATCTAAAGGCAAAGCTTAAGCACAGAACTGCCATCTGGCATCCAGAACCATGCGCCCAGTTCGGGGTCAGAAATCTACAGTGGGGAAGGGGAGCCATGGTGGGACTGATCTCTGCTTCCCCAGCTGGCTGGGGGGGGGGGGGACACACACGACAATGACACACCCAGCACGTCCTGGTGTGGACAAAACCGTGCCCTGCTGGCCCAGGATGCTCTCTCCTCGGTCTCTAGCACCTGACAGCCTAACTCATCTGTACCGAGCCGGACAGTGACTATTCTAGACTCCGGCAGTATGGTAATTCTCTCAGCGGTGCCGCTGTAGTGTGAACACAAGCCAGAGAACAGCTAGGCCACCAATCCCAATGGCTGCATTCCCAACAAACCCGCACAGACGCAGGCAGACTGGCCCACGGGGCTTAGTTCGCTGACCCGGACCTACCCCACATGAACGCGTCCCGATGGTCTCCCGCGCGGTCCCTGTGGGACAGTCAAAGCCTAGGTCCCTGTAACAGGGTCCTACATAGCGCCCACCGGACACAAGCATCATGCCAACAACAGCAACGAAGACACTAATGAAAAGACTTCTCGACTTGCCCTCCTCTTCCTGGGAGGTTTCAAGGAGAAGAAAAGAATGACAAAGTACTAAAAGTACTTTTCTAAATTATTAAGTTATTTTTAAAATTGTATTTATTTTTTAAATTTTATTTAATTTTTAAATTTATATTAAATTTTTAATTTTATACTGATATTTTTATTTTTATTTTTTATTTATATTTATTTTAATTATTTAAGTTATTTTTTTTCCCCAAAAGTTCATCTGGAATGTATGTGGCTGAGTAAAAGCTAGGTTCCGAGGGACTCAAACAACCTAGGGTTCTTCTCCAGGTCTCAAAAAAAAAATCAGCATCAAATCATGGCTTCCCCTCCCACCTGTCTCTCAAGGTCAGAAGTTACTCCCCGTTGACCCCCACTGAAGGCAGGCAAGACCAGAAAGCATCACCCCAGCCACACCTGCCACTTTCATCCGGAGAAGTAAGCTTCCGTGAAATCCTCCAGGAGACCCTAGTATAGGTGCCCCTGTCCACAGCCAAGTGCTAAATTACACAGGCAGGGGCCAGGGGGAGGCTCCAGGCCAGAGAGGAGAGGGCTGGGAAGGCGTTTTGGTTGAGCGCCATAGCTGAAGGCGGCTGCCCCGGTCAGGTGACAGGTCACTATGACCTCGGTGTTTCAAGACCTCCGCAGGCACGTAAACAAAAGAACTCAAGGGGCCCCTGGGTGACTCAGTGGGTTAGTTTCGACTCTAGACCGCTCAGGTCCTCATCTCTGAGTCGCAAGATTAAACCCTGCATTGGGCTAAGTGGGGAGCCCATTGGAGATTCTTCCCCTCTGCCCCCTCCCCCACTCTCTAAAATAACAAATTAATCTTTTTTAAAAATACACTCTAGGGGCGCCTGGGTGGCTCAGTTGGTTAAGCGACTGCCTTCGGCTCAGGTCATGATCCCGGAGACCTGGGATCGAGCCCCACATCGGGCTTCCTCCTCGGCGGGAAGCCTGCTTCTCCCTCTCTTACTTCCCCTGCTTGTGTTCCCTCTCTGTGTTTCTGTCAAATAAATAAAAAATCTTTAAAAAAAAAATACACTCTATACTCGCCCTACACACAGCCTTCCACTTGGCCTTTTAATGTTATTTATTCATTTACTTACTTACTTATTTGACTTCACACCCAGCATGGGGCTTAAACTCACAACCAGGACATCAAGAATCATGTGTTCTACCGCCTCAGCCAGCCAAGCGCCCCTAACACTTCCTTTTTAAACATGAACAGTCAGCCAATAATCCCCGGACATTTGTGGAACGCTTCTGGCGAGAGACACAGACCAGACGCCCAGACGAAGAACCAAGAGAAGGGCTCAGGGCCAAAACAGAAAAGGCAGAAAGCTGAAAGGAAAGAAAAAAAAAATCCTACGTTATTTCCTCAGAGAAATAGCAGATCTGCAATTGTGAAACAAGAGTAAAGTACAACCATAAAAAGGAACATTCGGAAAGAAAAAGAAAGTGCTCTTGAAAATTAAAGTGAAAGTGGCAGAAATGAATCCAGGGTAGAACTCAAAAAGACCAAGCCAAGGGAAATGGGAGGAGACCAAGCTAGAAGGCCGACATCTGGATAATGGGAAGTCCAAAAAAAGAGAAAATTTTACTAGAAAGTTTCTGAGAATTCAACATCCTGAGCTTCTAGACGGAAAAGACCAAGTGCCCAGCGTAAAAAAAAAAACAAAGAAACAAAAAAACAAAAACCAAGCCATACTAAGACACGTGGTCATGATAGCTCAGAAAACCAGCTCAAAGAATACGGCATATCCGGTGTCCCCTCTAGCTCACGATCTTATACACGATTCATATACAAAGAATCAGAAGTCATGGGTGCAGGGGGCTTATCAAGAGCATCGGTGCTAAGAGAACGCTAAACTCTGCAAGATGCAGGGGGCTGCTCCCTGGGGGCCGCACGCACTCCTGGGGAGGGGATCCGAGGTCATGCGGACCCCAAGGAGCCACAGGAACCGTGTGCATCTCACTGGGCCATGACAGGAGCCCCATGCACAGCTCTGCTGACGCAGGGGTGGGACAGGAGGCTGACATTTGAGGCTGGGCAGGTCCTGTCTCTCCCCCGAGGCCCTGAACGCAATCACTAGGGATGGTAAACCCAGAAGGTGGGGTACCAGAAAGTACCATGTCCCACGGGGTTGAGAAGCCAAAATGCATGTACTTGTACTGACCAATGGGCGATAAAAAGTATCTCATCTCTTTCTGAAATGAGTGTATATTTAGGAATAAGCATGCAACTGGATGGCTAATTCTTAGACCATCAGGAAGCTTGTGGATAACACGTGAGTGTCGGTGGGTCAGGGGACCTGGCCCCATCCTGTACCCCTTGTCACCCTGTTCTCGGGGAATCGCAAGGCACCAGGCACACCAGGGATGTTGAAAGTCTTGGGTTTTTAGCACTCAATCTTCAAAGGAGGTTTTGTGGTTGTTTTTAACCCAACCATTTTCTCTTGCTCAGTGCCCACATACTCCTCTTCTGGAAAAAAGTTCAAAGGACATGTATCAATGAGAAGCACACTCTGGACTGACTCACAGAGGCTTCTGTGAGTTAGATTCTAGATCACTTTAGGGAGTTACGATTTTAAAGCACAGGGCTTAAAAAAAAAATAAAATAGAGCTTTAAAACTGTTTTTGTGCAAGATGGGAATGAGGCTCTCAAATACATTTAGCGACAGAGAGCATTCCTTCTTTCATTCCTCCAAATGAGGCTAACCTGGGCCAGCCACAGTTCCGGCCCGAGGGCTGACTGTACCGAGCCAACAGTTTGTGTGGCCCTCGAGCCTCCAGGTGCACAGCCCTGAGACTCTGCCTGGCTGCTTTCCCTAAGCAGCCAGAGGACCCCACACGCTACAGATGAGCCCCCTGCCTAGCAGCCCTCAGCCCACACCGGGCAGGCACCGGGATTGGGGGCAGAGGGGGACGAATGCCCGGTGCCGTTGCCCTTCAGTGGGACTGCTGAGTCTGCCTGGCATCCTCTCCCAGGGATCCTGGAGGGGGGGCTCGCGCCCTGTTGCCCACACCTGCAGCCTCTCCCTGTTGCATGCTTCCCTTCCCCTCTCACTTCTCCACCCCGACGCGTGATTCCACAGATCCCCTCCCAAACAAACTGCCAGGGCTCTCACGCTTGTCTCAGTCTGTTTCTGGGGAACCTGACCGAAGATGAGGTTAGAAAACAGGCAATGATCTCCTAGCGCCCCACCTCCCCTGGGCATGCAGAGCTTAATTTTCCTTTTTAATTCAGAAACTCCTGGCTAACCATATTCAGCTCCCTTCCCCCAACTCTTCACTCCCTACACACACACACACACACACACACACACACACACACACACACACACCTCTGCCTCTCTAAGGACTCTGTTCTGATAAAATCTAACCCCAAAGTACAATTTTAAAAGAGGTAAGAGGGGCGGCTCCCAAAGCCAACATGTCGGAGGTGCCCATGGCTCATTGCACTCTCGGCTTGTGCCAGGGGTAGAGGTGTTGTCTTCCCCTGCCTGGCTTCACCCTGGAACGTGGTTCTCCCCGACTTCTCAAGGCTGGGCCATCCGTGCTGCTGGTCCCAGCCCAGCTGCACCTCCTGGGAGGGCTTTCCTCCACGCGCCAGGCTGCAACCCGCAGCAACCAAGTTAGCCTGTCTCAGCAATTCCCGGAAATTCTGTTTGCTGTCTTACAGACGGTCTTGCCAACCAACACACAGATTCTAGAAAATCAAGGACCATCTCTGTCCTTGTCGACCGGTGGTGCATCCCAGGGCTCAGGGCAGGGCCCAGCACACAGCAGGTGCTCAATAAAGATGCCGAATGGGAAGAGCCAGAACAAGACAGGGCAGGGAAGCTCAGGGACGAGCTGCCGGTGTCACAGTGGTCACTCCCTGCTCGTGCCCACGGCCGATGCTTCTCCTGGACACCCTTCCCTCACTGCTCCCAGGCCAGCCGAGTCGGCACGTCGTTTCCAAGATTTCTCCCCCTTGATACTGACATTTTAGACCCGATCATTATTTGTCACAGGGGGCTACCCTGTGCCTTGCAGGACCTTGAGCAGCATCCCCTGACCCCACCCAATACGTACCCAAAAACCTCTCAAGACAGCGCCATATGTCCCCTAGATAGGGCACAAGTCCCAGGGAAGAAAAACCTCTGCAGTAGACCTATTGGCTGCCCTGGGTCAAAGCTCTCGTCCCACCCGGGGCCTGGAGAGGACAAGGAAGTAGAGAAACCAACAGTATCACATTTCCTTTTTGCTTAAACAAAAATAACCACCCTCCCACTAAGGGGCGAGGCAGGGACACAAATCTGTTACTGGAACTATTCGGAACCACTTGCCATTCGTCCTGCCCTCTTCCAGGGTAAATCCACTTTCCAGAGCAGTCGGCCCCTGGTCTGCGGGACCCACCTAGGTCTGCAGAACCCAGCCACAAAGTAAAGCAACAGCGTAGCCACAGGATGCCACACCCCAGCCCCTGAAACTGACATCAGCCCCTCCCCCAAACCCGATGTGTGCCAAATCCAAATCCAATACATGAAAAGGTAGCACTTGTATCTAGACATTTTTTATTTTCATCTCCTTTTCCTACTAATTCATTTTTATTGATTTACAAATTATCGCTTGGTGACAGAAGGAAATTTAAAAAGGACACTGTCAGCACACTTGCCTTTAGAACACTTTCCCTGGAGAAAACGCAAGCCACGTTTCCAACCTGCCAAATGCGAGGAAGTTTTTGGAACACAATCTGCTTGAGGTAGAGATTTTGCTAAACCCGCAGAGGGAAGCGCTCACCAAAAAAACAACATTTAGGAAGATCAAACAATCTACCCGCTCCACACAGGGAACCACGATCCATAGACTGGGGCTGAGCGACTGCTGGCGGCCGGGTAGAGGGGGTACAGGGAGGCCATGGGAATGCAGATCCTCAGGCCCAGTGTCCCACGCAGGACATCTGGGCTGGATCCCGGGAAGCCATTTCTAACCCGCTGGGTCTGGGGACAGAGGCTGCAGTTGGGGCCCGGGAGCCCGCAGCACCCACCCTCCGCTGCCCCCTCCCCCCACCCCAGGGCGCTGAGCCAGATGTTACATTTTGACAGATGCCCAGGTGACTTGCCTGCACACATCTGCTGAAAATTTGAGCTTTTGAAAGCACTCAGAACTAGAAGAGATCATAACCACCAAGTGTGCCAGTCCTCCAAGAGATCTCAGGTCGCCTGGTCAAATCTCCTAATTTATAAGCTGAGGAACTAAGGCTCCAAGAGGTTCTCCCACACCAAGCACTCGGCAAGTGCCATCCCTGGGGGTCAGCACCCAAACACCCAACTCCCAAATGACTGCAGTTCGGCTGGCCTCCCAGCAACCTATACGACTGGAAGAAGCTGCTGGTTTGCAAGAGGGGGGGGGTGGGGGGGTCACCTGATGTCGTGGAAAACGTTCTGGATGCCCACGGAGGCTTCTGGAATCCACACCCACCTTCCCAAGCAGCAGCTTCCCTTCCCACAAGGGTCCTGATTGTCCTGACTGTCCCCCGACTGTCCCAACCTCCCTGCTGCCTGGAAAACTTTGATTCAATACTCTCCACCACTCTTCCCCCACCGCAAGACTTTCTGAGGGGCTGGCTTGTGGGCTGGGTTTTGGGGGGGGGGTTTGTGGGGTCTGGATTTGTTCTTTTGCTTCAGGCTGGCGCTTTGCACGGCTGGCAACCTGAGGCAGTCAGTCCCCTGTCTACGGCCCATAAGGCCACTTACCCAGTGCGGGCTTCGGAGGGGAGCCACGGGAGGAGCACAAGCCTGACCTTAGGAAGGCCTCGTATAAATCCTCCTGCTGGGCCATTCTATGCCTAGTGTGAAACGGAAGGAGAGAGGTTTCCCACTGCTCTTTACGGCTCCGAGAATGATGAAGCTGGCCCAGGGCAGCACCCGCTTACTCTTCCGACAGTCCTCTTTATCTTCCTAAAATGGTAATGCTGGGACTGTGTATTTTCCAGTACAGGTATATGACGGGCCATATAATAAAAACCCAAAAACGTCCAACCTGAGCCCTGTGTTGCCCGGCACGCATTAACTCATATCATAAACAAACCTGGTTTCCTGAATGTGCTTACACCAGTTTTGTTTCTTTCGTTTTTGTTTTTTTTTTTAAGATTTTATTTATTTAATTGAGAGAAACACAACTAGAAAGGGAACACAAGCAAGGGAAGTGAGAGAGGGAGAAGCAGGCTTCCCGCCGAGCAGAGAGCCTGATGCGGGGCTCGATCTCAGAACTCCGGGATCACGACCTGAGCTGAAGGCAGACGCTTAGTAACGACTGAGCCACCCAGGCGCCCCCTCAGTTTTGTTTCTTTAACATGGTTACACCAAGAGTATTTTTTTTCCTGCTTGAGAATTACAAGAGCAAAAAAAGCAATTGAGTGGCAACAGGCAAAAAAAAATCAAATAGTCCACTTGGACCAGAAGGGGACCAAGGGGTCCCAGTGATAGGCAATCCAACTGTGCATCACACACACATTCTCCAAGGCCCTGGAAACTAGCCCGGAATAGGGGGTATACACCTTTACTCACATTTCACCTGTAAATACGTACACACGAAGTCACAGAAGGTGAGCTGGGCCATCCACCTGCCCCACGGCTGCGTTGTTTTCCAGATAGTATCCATTATCACTAAGATACAATAAACCCCAGTCAACATCAAGCCCAGGTTGGGTAAGAAGAACAGAGAGCGGAGGAATCCAGGACATAGGGCCTTGGAGCCACGCGTGAGCAGAAGCCGCACTGCTGGTCATACGGGGAGGCTCCTAGGCTGGAAACAGAAGTGCCCACCATCAGGTTGGACCCACCACCTCCTCGCGCTGCACCCTGCCTGGGGCTGGGGCAAAAGTGAGCAGCCACCAACCCTGATCTTCGGCCTACGTGAATCCAGGGGCCAAAGGCTTGACCTGCTCCATTCTGCATCTGAGCTATAAAATAACCCCAAGTCTTCCTGTCGGGCACCGGCAGGAAGGGAAAACGCCGCCCTGAAATGTCTGTCCTCGGGTCCCACAGGGCAAGAGCCAACCTCAAGCTCCCCTTTCAGTTTTTAGCTAGGAGGGGCCGGCAATGTTCTAGATGGAAACAGAAAGCCCAGGGGAGGTGACGCTCACTGGTCTTCAACAGAGGAAATCTGAAGTCAAGAAAGCGCTGGATGGGAAAGGAAGAAGTACTAGAAGTATCTAGGATATCAAACATATTCAGTTAAGAGGAGTGATGGATGCCGTATGGTTTTTGTTTTTTATAAGATTTTACTTGTTTACTTGAGAGACAGCATGCGAGAAGGTGGGGCAGAGGGAAAGGGAAAAGTAGGTTCCCCAGGACCCTGGGATCATGACCTTAGTCAAAGGGGACGCTTAACCGACTGAGCCACTCAGGCAACCTGACTTACAGTCATAAAAACATGAAACACAAGCTTTCAAGCCTTCTATAGCTTTGCTGTTTCCAGCAGGAGTATTTGTTAGGCAGGGCTATTTAAAACACCGGTGATCCAAGTGGACAGAAGTGGAAGTTAGGCGGTGATTCCAACAATTCAAGAATTTGTGCAACATGACAAGAAAGGCCTAAAAAGTGTCAAGCAATTACTCTCGTAAAGGAAACAGACGTGGAACCAGAAGAATCCAAAACCCTCCTTTCCTCCTTCTCCGAGCCTGTCCCCTGGTCCCTGACTTACTGAAGGCTCCCACCTACACTCCATCCACCTGCTACTGCCTTTAATTAAAATTATACTTGAATTCCAAATTAGAATCATTGGCAATTAAAAGATGGGATAGATGGGGCGCCTGGGTGGCTCAGTTGGTTAAGCGACTGCCTTCGGCTCAGGTCATGATCCCAGAGACCAGGGATCGAGTCCCACATTGGGCTCCCGGCTCGGCG
>PITA01022552.1:0-19319 GCA_004023965.1 Spilogale gracilis | reverse complement strand
CAGAACAATACACTTAGAATGAACTTGTGGATTAAAACCACAGTCCCCCACAAAAAAATAAGCTGAAATCCAGGGAGTCTGGGGGTCTTGGTCAGTTAAGTCTCCAAATCTTGGTTTCAGTGCAGGTCATGAGTTCAGGGTTGTGAGATCAAGACCCGCACTGGGCTCGGTGCAGAATGTGTTTGATGCTCTCTCACCTTCTCTCTTTCTTCAAAATAAATATATCCTGGGTGCTTGGGTGGCTCAGTCGGTTAAGCAACTGCCTTCGGCTCAGGTCATGATCCTGGAGTCCTGGGATCAAGTCTCACATTGGGCTCCCTGCTCTGCGGTGAGTCGGCTTCTCCCTCTGACCTTCTCCCTTCTCATGCTCTCAAATAAATAAAATCTTAAAATAAAAATAAAATAAAATAAATAATTTTTTTAAAGATTTATTTATTTGAGAGGAAGCGGTGCAGGGGCAGGACAGGGAGCATCAGGCAGACTCCCTGCTGAGCCTGGAGCCCGACACAAGGCTTGATCTCCTGACTCTGAGATCAGTATCTAAGCAGAAACCAAGAGTCAGATGCTTAACTGACTGAGCCAGTCAGGTGCCCCTAAAATAAATACCTTTTTTTAAAAAAGATATATTGAAATCCTAAACCCTGTCTTTACAGTTGTAATGAAGCTAAGATGAGGTCAGAACGGGACAGGGTGAACCCTAATGCAATGACTGGTGTCATTCATAGAAGCCAATGTGGACCTAGAGACACACACAGTGGGGGATTTCATTTGAAGACAGACACAGAGACTGGAGAGATACAGCCTAGAGCCGAGAAACAGGGAGGACTTCAGGCAGCTGCTCAAAGCTAGGAGAGGAAGGGGAGGGGACAGGGCCCTGGCCTCACCTTCCTCTGGGTGACTGACCTCCAGGACAGCGAGAGAATATACTTCTGTTGTTTTAAGTCACCTAGTTTGTGGTGATCAGTGACAGTCGCCGCAGGAACCTAAAGACTTGAAAGATCCCCAACCGGTAAGGGAAGGGCACACAGTGAGGCCCATCGCCTGTCCACTGCCATCACGGGCATAATGCCACCAGCATCCCGGATGCTTCCGACCACACCCAAGTCTGCCACAGGCGAATAAAAATGGGTATTTTTTTTTTTTTTAAAGCCCAAGTGCACAGACGGACCAGCAACGAAGGGCTCAGAGTGCCGGACGGAACCTATGGACATCCCGGCTCTGCGACTCACCAGGGGGACCTTGGGCAGATTACTGGGCCTCTCTGCACCTGCTCTCTCCATCTGATAATGAAATCGAGAACTTCTACATCCTTCCCAGAGCTGTTTGAAGGAATAAATGAGGCAATCTGTGCAAAATGCTTAGCATGGTGCCCACCATCCAGTGAGCCTGAAATAAAGGTTAGCTATTAATATTAACAGTTGTGAGCGACTTCTCAGACTATCCCTCTAAGGCGCTTTCAGCAGGTGCCTTGGCCCGGCCTTTCTGCCTTCCGAAGGAGGACAGGCATCTTGAATTCTCCCACCGAAGCTCAGCCGTCACCTGCCACTCACAGGAACTGGTAGGAAGGAACCTCGCTTTGCCTCTCCAGTTCTTCAACCCCGGGTATCTCTTCCCTTCCCATTGTCCTTAATATTTACCATCTCACTGTGTTCTATCAAGTTTATTCTCAGTGCCCATCGCCTTCCTTCTTCCAGCCTCGCCTGCAGTGAGCTTCATGTAATTTAGGGACACTGGATTGCTTCTTCTAAAAAAGACAAACTCCTAAATTGCACAGACTTGGCACATATCTTCAATTCAAAGTCTTCCAAACAATTGTGTACTAAGAAGTGGTAAGCCAATGCGCCATGATTAAAATGCGAGTCCCCAAAATAATTTCGTAACTCCTTACATTCCAACATTTAAATAGGAAAATCGTGTTGCTTTCTGTTTCATCCGTATTAGCGGAGATGACAGAAAATCTTTCAACAGAAACCCCTAAGGGCTTTTTGAGGCCATTACGAGGTACAGAGCTGCAGACCCTCAGCATCTCCAGTTGGATTTATTGCGTTAGGGTGAAAGCCTTTTTTGAAAATAATGGAAACTGCTATAATTATAATCACTTTAGAACACCATTATTATTATTAATAAGACCAAATTGCATGGTTCAAGAGGATGCTGGTTCTCTACTGTTGGAAGGAAGTCACGTGATGGTATCAAACACCTAGCACTCATCTCCATGCCAACGTGGTCCTGCTCTTGTACGGGCTTCGGGGCAGATGCCTCTGATGTCTTCAATGGTGGCAGGCACAGCGACAGATACCCTGGTTCTTGATGAAGACATTCATGGAATGAGCACATGTCCAGGAGTGGGCTTTCCCATGGGAGGGCAGGGGTCTGGGCAGCTCTGGTTCCTGCCGACCTCTCCCTCTCCCATGCATACCTGGAACCAACTATTCAGGGAAGGGGTGAAGGGACAACAAGGGGCTGGAGTCTACTGCTGCTCATGCATTAAGTCCCTAACACCTTGGGCTTTAAGGTCCAGAGACCTCCAGATGGACAGAGTAGTTGAAGGCCAAATTTTGTTTTAAAAAGGGAAAAATAGGGGTGTCTGGGGGGCTCAGTCGGTTTGAGCATCTGCCTTTGGCTCAGGTCATGATCCCAGGATCCCATGGTCAAGCCTGCTCAGCAGGGAGTCTGCTTCTCCCTCAGCCTGCTGCTCCCCTACTTGTATTGTCAAATAAATAAATCAATCAATCAATCTTAAAAAGAAAAGGAAGCAGGAAGGAAAGGGAGCAAGTAGGTATGTACCCAGTGGTCCAGAACTTGGCTTCCGGAGTCTCGCTCCCTAGACTACCCACAGTCCTTTGCTGGCTCTCCCTCTTTCTTGTCCTGTTCCCTGGGCCCATCATTCAACCTCTCCAAGTTTGTTTTCCCATCCTCTAAATGGGTATCAGAGCCCTGAGGATTCCCCCAGGAGAACACACGAACACACACACACACACACACACACACACACACACACAGAGTGATTGCCACACAGGGAGCTCTACACAGGGTCAGGGACTATTACTTCTCCAAAAATTCTGGGTTATTTAATGTCTGAATTTACAATCGCATTTTTCTCTCCACCTAAGCAAGTTTTATTTTAGGCGTAGGAGAATCAGCAGAGAATAAATGCATAACTCTTGGCCATTAATAGAGCAGGAAACCTCACTCCAAGTTCAGAAGTCACCTCAGGACCTGCTGGGAACACCTTGCTGGTGGCCAGAGACATTTCAAGAGAAGGCAGGGCAGAAATGAATCCCAATACACTTGTCACTAGTACCTAAGAGTTTATAGTAAGCCTTTGGAAAGATTGTACGCACGGATTTTGCTATAAAACAATTTATCACTAAATCAGGCCAAGAAGGAGGAACAGAATATTTCATTCCCCATCAAATGTAAAAATTAAATCTGGATTGTTAAAAACAGCCTTCCCTGGAAACATGCTCATCTTTAACTGAGAAATAACCTTGAATGAACTACTTCCTTGGCCAAGGTAAAGATACAAGTACTAGGCGTTCAGTGCGATCCTGTTAATTAAACGTCATCATTTTAAAGTAAAGGTCATTGGGATGCCTGGCTGGCTCAGCCTATAGGGCAGGGGGCTCTCCATCTGCCGGAGGTGAGTTCAAGCCCCAGGGTGGGCCTAGAGCTTACTTAAAAAAAATAATGAAGTAAAGGTTACTGGATTAATTAATAAAGAAAAGCTATTATTTATGAAAGGCTTTTTTTTTTTGAGAGTCCAAGAGAAATCTTCTCCTTCTCCCTCCTCCATTTCCCTTGAGGCTTCCCCCCCTTCCCGTCTTCTCTGGAGGGAGACAGACATCAAGGACCTCTTTTATCACAGAACCCAAACTGCCCAAATCTTCACTTTAATACAAAAACTTCCCTTCCACTCAAAAAATTAAGAAGAGCTCTTCCCCACAAAGCACGTATTTCACAAACGGAGAGGAGAGTCATTTCCTGTTCCGAAAGATCGCCCCTGGGCCACTAAAGAGGTTCATCCGCGAAATCTTGGATTTGAAATCTTGGGAAGACCAAAGTACAAGGTTCTCACTAGGAGCGCGTGGGTCTTCACGTGGTGGCTCTTACCCCCCCCTTACCCCCACCCACACCTCTGCGGGCCGAGTTAAGCTCCCTCAGCTGACGCTCTCCCCCTCCCTGCCCACCATCCACCCGGGAAGACCAAAGACAAGGCTTTGAGGAAAGGCAACCAGAGTTCAAGTTTTGAGCAGAACACATTTCTGAGGGTTTTTTAAAAAAACTAATTAAGCAAGTATAGAAGTTACTCAGTAGAGTTTCTTTTTTTAAAAAGAATTAGCATGGCGCGTCTTTCCTCTTAAGGAAGTCTTGAATAATTAGAATTACACCAAAGTCATGAGTATGTTCTATTTATGGGGGAATCGTCGCTGAATTGAAACTCAAATGACAATGTTAAAAATAAAAACAAAGTATCTTGGGACTGTACTCAACAGATAAGAAAAACCTGACTTCAAATCACACTTAGATCAGGTAAACGTGGAAAGAGGAGGCGGGCCAAATCAACTCCGGGAATTCTGTTTCTCTTAGGATTACCGAGCCGGGGGCTATTAGTTTCTTGCTACCAGAAGTGCTAATAAATGAAAATCACATTGATAAAAAGAAGGCTGCTGGGTTTTCTTTGTATTTGGTCACCGGAGGCCACTCCGGCCCCGGAGGCTTGCTCAGCCCGTATTTTCCGCAGGAGGGGGACTGCATTTAGTACAGTCCACACACACGTGTGCAGACGCTGGCTCGGTGCAGAGAGGCTGGGCGGCTGGGAGGAAGCCGAGGAGCCAACTCCGGGAGAGGAGAGCGGCGCCGCGGCCGCGCGGCGGCCCCCTCCGCCCGCAGCCAGCGAGCCTCCGCGGACAGGGCTGCTCGGCGGAGCTCGGCACTGCGCCTCCGGAGCCGGCCACCAGTCCCCGTGGCAATGAGACAGCAAGGCGGCGGGGGGGGGGGACGACAGGCACCCAAAGTGAGCCCCCAGTAGCCACAGCATCGCGTCCAAGGCCCACGGTGCCGGCTCCCCGCTCTCCAGAAGGGCTGCCCGTTGGAGGCGCCCGCCGCCCCGCCGCTCGGAGGGGAGGACTCACAAGTTCTGAAACACTCGCGCACACCCTCGGCTGAGCCCCGGGCAGGACCGCCGGCGCTCCGCCTCCCCGGCCGCAGGGGCCCCTCGGCGTGCCCTCACTCCGCTCTGCCGCGTGTGGTTGGGGGCGACGCTAAACCGCGCGCAGGCAGTGCTGGACGCTCCCCGCCACCCCGGACAACGTGGTTGCAGCTTGGGGGACCGCAGGGGTGGTGGGGAGCGGGTCCATTGGGCGAGCGAGCCCAACCTACCTTCTGCGGGGGGGTTCCGATCAGCATCTCCAGGTAGTAGCCACGGCCAGAGTCCCCCTGCAGGTTGTCCACCATGGCCAAGAAGTTGGCGGCGGCGCCGGCCGGCTCCAGGGCGAGCGCCAGGCCGTCGGCTTGGGGCGCAGCGCGGGGCGCGGCGGGGGTCCCGGGCCCGGGGGTGGGCGCGGCCACGCGGAGGGGCAGCGTGAGGGGTGTGGGGGCCGGCGCCGGGGCTGCGCGCAGGAGCCACTGGGCCAGCAGCGGCAGCAGCAGCGTCCGGGCCTGCGCGCCCATGCCCGCGGCGGGGCCTGGGGGGCGCGCCCGGCCAGGCCCGTCCCGTCCGGCGGCGGCGGCGGTGGTGGCGGCGGTGGTGGTGGCGGCGGCGGCTCGGCTCGGCGCGGGGCTGCGGGCAGGGCTGGGCGCGCACCGGGCGGGCGGCGGCGGCTGGGAGGAGCGCCGCGGAAGGAGGACCGGGGAAGCGGGAGGAGGCGCCGCAGCCGGAGCCGCCCCAGCCCGCGCCGCCAACTTGAGCAAGTTGGTCGCCGCTGCCCCCTCTGGCGGGCGGCGGCTGCCCCGCAGGGGCCGGGCCCCTCCCCCGCGGCCAAGGTCACAGCCGAGCGCGGGGTCCGCCGGAGCGCCCCCGGCGCGCCCTGCCCACCCTCTCGCTCGTCTCGGGCCGCGCCTCTTCCCCGGGAAACTCGAGTCCTGAATTTCCTCGGAACGCGCCCCGCCGCTACGGCCAACGGATGTGACGAGGCTCATCTGATACCAGGGGGAAAGTTTCGGGAACCCTTAAAGGGGCAGCGAGGGCCTGAACTGGCCCGGGGGCCCCGCGCGCGAGGGAGCCCCGTAGCGGCGGGGGGGGGGTGACTTAAGGGTCCGAGAGGAGAGGAGGGAATCGTCGGAGAGCCGCGAGCATCATCAGGAGTCAGCGCCTGCCCTCGCTAAGTTCATCCCTGCCGCACTTAAGCCCGCGGGAGTCTGGCTGCATCTCTGGGCATTTCCCGTGCGCTGAACCCCCGCCCCCACCCCGGTTCCTGCTCATTCCCGCTCCCCTAGTCCCACTCCGGCCTCTAGCTGCTGGGAGGAGGGGCGGGGAGGCGGGGAGAGCGCGAAAGCTTTGGAGACCTCTCCTTAGAAATCTTGGCGGGGGGGGGGGGGAGGACCTCGGCTCCCGCAGGCGCCCACCGTAACCGCCCGGGAGGTGGTGTCCGCTACTGGCTTTGAGCTTGGGCTTCTCCACCCGGAGCTGGTCCGTAATGCAGAGGAGAAGCTGCCGGGAGTTGCTCCTTCACCTCCCCCAGGACTCCTTCAGTTCACCGAGCAACTTGCAGTCACGATGCAAAAATAAGGGCCGCCAAGTCTGCACCGCTGCCTTCCATCCCTCCCCTTCCCCCTCCGCCAGCCCTCGGCGGATTATCTAATTAATACTTGTTTAGTCGGGGACACCAAGACCAAAGAAATAGTGCAGTAGCGCAGACGAGGGTTATTTTATTTCAGGTACTAAACTCAGAGGGACATTGCACCAGCTAAAGCCCTTCGATTTCTACTGAAACAGGGAGCAGAGAAATCGTCCTACCTCCTCCAACTGAATTATGCTGGCTGTTTTAAAAAACAAACAAACCCATCTTCAAAACAGTGGGAAGGCTGGAGCAAAGCTTCACTCCTCCCTGTAATTTCCAGCTACTTTTGTTCAAGATTTGATTTTTATTCCTGTCTTCCCAATTTTAGAATCGGGTCTTACTATGCAAGAGGCCCATATGTCAGAGATCTTCAGTTGTGTATATAAGAATCACGTTTTCCCCAAACTATATCCCAACTTTGACAAATCCCCAGCCTCAAAATGAAAGGCCTAGTTGGGCCTGTGATATAACCTAAATTGATATCCCCATAAATCTGCATAGTGATTCAAGAGCTATTATATTCATACATTCGCATTTCAAATTCAAGGTTGTAGAGGAAGTATAATTTTTAAAGAACGATTATTTATACTCCTTTGCGGCCAGTCTTGAGGGGTTTCGAAAGATGTGCAGACAGTTCTCAGAAGAACATAACCTTGTAAAAAACACATGGAAATTATTAAGGACATGGGCCGTGGGGCTACCTGACGTGAAGTTCAACATTAGAGACATTTGCTCTAATAATTAAAAATCACCAGGGAAAATTTTAAAAATCAAGTCTAATTAAGGTCTGTCCTTCACAGTACCCCTGACTCCACCTAGTGTGAGCATTCATGCGCTTTTCATCTTGAAAGGGCTAGGTTTACAGGAAAACAAATGCATTAAGGTATAGTCGCAGAGGAGCTCATGCAGTTTTAATGGATGGCAGAGCTGTCTCATCAGAAAGTAATGTGGGCTGAAGTGACAGCCTCTGATGACGGTCCCCGTGGCTATCTCTGTTTTATGAATGGTCTCAGGGTTCTTGACCCCTCCACAGAGGTGCTGCCTGGGTCTGGGAAACAGTCGTTTCACCTGCCAGGTGTTCTCTCTGAGGGGGGAGGGGATTCAGGAGGGCATAGGTTTCACAGAGCACTGGGTATTATCCGAAAACAATGAATCATGGAACACTACGTGAAAAACTAATGATGTACTGTGTGGTGACTAACATAATATAATTTTTAAAAAAGGAAAAACCCTATGGGACAGGCCTCTGGGGGGGAGGGGGCAGGATTAGAGAGTCTATATCCTTCCAGAAGAATGTCTCTAAGAAAGAAGCCACTTCCATAGCATGGGTGAACAGAGAGCAGAGAAGGTGGACCCCTCATGCCCCTACAGCAGCACCCCCACATCCTTTATACCAGCAATTCTCAAATTTTGGGTCTCAGGGCCTTTTAAAAGTTGGGGACCCCCCATGGGGCAGCCGAGTGGCTCAGTGGGTTAAGCATCCCACTCTTGATCTCAGCTCAGGTGTTGATCTCAGGGTCATGAGTTCAAGCCCCACATTGGATATAGAGATTACTTAAAAATAAACTCTTAAAAAAAAAAGGTTGAGGACCCTAAGGAGTTTTTATTTATATAGATCATATCTATCACTAGTTACCAAATTACAAATTAAAACAAATTTTCAGTGCCTCGGTGGCTGAGTGGGTTAAGCCTCTGCCTTCCGCTCAGGTCATGATCTCAGAGTCCAGGATCAGCCCCACATCAGGCTCTCTGCTCAGTAGGGAGCCTGCTTCCCCTTCTCTCTGCCTGCCTCTCTGCCTACCTGTGATCTCTCTCTCTCTGTCAAATAAATAAATAAAATCAGTAAAAAAAAAAAAAAAAGAAAAGAAAGAAATTTTATCACTATGTTATAATGCATTTAAAAAATAATGTAATAAACCCATTATATGTCAACATAAAATGACATTTTAATGGAAACTAATCTTTTCAAAAAGTGAGAAGAATGGTTATTTTGCATTTTTGTAGGCATCTTTATCTAGCTTAATGGAAGGCAGCTGGGTTCTCCTATTTGCTTCTGCATTCAGGCTGTTAGGAAGCCTCTGGAAAATTCTTTCCAGCACATAGAACTGAATAAAAGTGAAAAAGACAACACTTTATGGGGCACCTGGGTGGCTCAGTCGTTAAGCGTCTGCCTTCGGCTCAGGTCATGATCCTGGAGTCCCACGATCCAGCCCCGCATCGGGCTCCCTGCTCAGCAGGAAGCCTGCTTCTCCCTCTCCCACTCCCCCTACTTGTGTTCCCTCTCTAGCTGTGTTTCTCTCTGTCAAATAAATAAAATCTTTAAAGAAAAGAAAGAAAAGAAAAGGACAACACTTAGAATCATCATAAAAATAGTTTAGAGCTAGAAGGCCCTCTGGAAGGGTCAGCTCATATTGGAGAACTGCTACTTTGTACTATCTTTGGTTTCAACATTTGTATCTACATTTTCCACAGGTAATGACTGCTCTGTTTCAGGCATGGTGGCAGCTACTGGAAGAGAAAGGTAAAGGGAGATCTGGTCCTTGCCCTCCAGTTTGCAGAGGCTTTCGAAGAGCTCCTTCCTCCTCTCTCTGAGCAACTCCCACACTCACCCAGAGGAGGCCACCAGCCACCTGCAACCCCTGAGGGCTTATCAGCTTTTCTCTTGATTCTCCAGCAGCTTCATTTTCTGCCTGCCTCCTGCTTCCTTCTCAGAAACTTACAAACATGCTTACAGCCCCCACTTCTCTTTTTTTAAACCCATCTCCATCCCACTTCTGCCGGTTACTGGCCCTGATCTCCCTCCCCTTATAGCCACACTTGGTGAAAGAGATGCCTGGCCTCCTTACTTCAGCTTCCTCTGATTCTAGTCACTCCTCACCTTTCAAAACTCCACTCCCAAAGGGACAGGCTTATTGACTTTTCATCTTTACTCCTACCCAGCCCCTGGGCAGCACTCCCTGCTTGTTCCTCTGAGCCAAGCCTGGCTGCTCAGTGAATCACCTGCGGGATCCTGCCTGTGCCTCTTCCCATTCAGTTGGTCTGGGACCAGCTTCCAGAGCCGCTAGCTTTGAAAGCTCCCCTGGTGAGCCAGGAAGTAGAGCATGGGAGAAAGGGGATAGGGCATCAGACTGAAGAGATTCAGGAGCTGCGTGGTCCTGAATTGATTTGGAAATTTCAGTAGGGATTCTTGAGATCCTTGTTTTAAAATTATTATTAAAGATTTTATTTATGAGAGGAAGAGAGAGAGAGAGAGAGGACGCACATGAGCAAGGGGGAGGGGCAGGGGGAGGTGGAGAAGCAGGGAGCCCGATGTGGGGCTCAATCGTGAGATCATGACCTGAGCTGAAGGCAGACACTTCCCTGACTAAACAAGCCAGCTGCCCTGAGATCATTCATATTTTAAAAAACAAGCCTTGGAGTACCTGGGTGTCTCCGTTGGTTGAGCCTCTGACTCTTGATTTTGGCTTGGGTGGTGATCTTGGGATGGTGGGATCAAGGCCCACATTGGGCTCAGCACTCAGCACGGAATCTGCTGGAGATTTTCTCCCACTCTCTCTCCCTCTCCTTCTGCTCCTCTCCCTGCTTGTATTTTCTCTCTCACACACAAATGTAAATAAAGTATTTTAAAAATATAGTAATAGGGGGCACCTGGATGGCTCAGTTGTTCAGCGACTGCCTTTGGCTCAGGTCATGGTCCCGGAGTCCTGGGATCGAGCCCCAAATCGGGCTCCCTGCTCGGCAGGAAGCCTGCTTCTCCTCTCTCACTCCCCCTGCTTGTGTTTCCTCTGGACTGTGTTTCTCTCTGTCAAATAAATAAAATCTTTTAAAAAATACACACATATGGTAATAAGCGTTGCTACATCTTCCGGAAAGGCCTACACACAATACGCACCCACAGAGCCTACATTAGGGCTTCTAAATATCACATCCCTGTCAAGCATACTGTGGCTCCCCAGACAAGGCTGATTCCAGGTCTGGGGAAGAAACCAAGCAAGGTGACCTAGAGCATTATATCACACAGAAAGCAGGAACATTCTCAAAGACTCTGCAGGCCCTGTCCAGAGCTGGGTCAGAACCAGGACAACTCAAACGTTATTAAAAGTAATAACTATAATGGTTCAAAATGCTTCAATCATGTTGAAACCTATTCATTCATAAGGTTCTTTGAAAAAGTACACTGATTATTTCTAAAGACGGCTAAGGAGCCCAACGCATTATTTTAAAAAACTGGCAGAGAAAGGAAAAGAATCAAGCATTTATTATCTTGACTTTCCTATACAAATTCAATCTCAGTATAATCAAATAATTGATGAGGGGAAATTTCCCTTTATAGGATTGCAGCTGATAAATGAAGACGAAATGGTGGGATTGGAACATTGCCACTGAGCAGACCCTCATGGGTTCAGAGATCTGGGCATTGAACGTATATGGCTGATAACTTTGAGCACAAAGCAGAGACCACCCAACATTCTGTGTTTCCCGTCGGAAGTCCACAATGCTAACAGTGAAATGTTCTCACCAGAAAATCAAACCTGAACCTGACTAAGCTTCTACGTCACAGATTGGCCATCACAGCCCAGGGGCCAACCCAGTCCTGCTGCCTGTTTTTGTGAATAAAGCTTTATTAAAACACAATCGTTGGGGCTCCTGGGTTAAGCCTCTGCCTTCGGCTCAGGCCATGATCTCAGGGTCCTAGGATCGAGGCTCCGCATCGGGCTCTCTGCTCAGCAGGGAGCCTGCTTCCTCCTCTCTCCCTGCCTGCCTCTCTGCCCATCTGTGATCTCTCTCTCTCTCTCTGTCAAATTGATAAATAAAATCTTAAGAAAGAAAGAAAGAAAGAAAGAAAGAAAGAAAGAAAGAAAGAAAGAAACGCAGTCGTGTCCATTGGTGTAAGTAGTGGCTGGCAAGAGAAATGATTTGGCTTTGACCTATCATCTAATTCTTTACAGAAAAAGTTTGCCAACCTTTGGCTATAGATCAAATGAGTCCCAGGACTCTTATCTGTCAGTTGCCATATAGGAATCTTATGTGCATCCTCATTAAACAAAATGGAGAAGTTTCTTGTAAGACAATTGGAGAAATTTTAACAAGAAAATTCAAATTTTCTTCCCCAGAAATTTGATGTTATGGAATTATTATTAATAATTTTAGATGTAATAATGGTATTGAGTGTGTGTGTGTGTGTGTGTGTGTAAGAGGTATTATCTAGGGCAGACATGGCGCAATACTTATGAATGGAATGAGATTTATTTCTCATATATGATATGAATTGATAGAGAACAGTCGGTATTCTCCGTGAAATATGCAATCCCACTAATAACTGTTAGCAGGCACCATTATTATTCCCATTTTACAGATGAGAAACTGAGGCACAGAACTGATATCTGACTGCTGAGTGGTGGGACTGGGATTCCGATTCTGGAGACTTCAGAGCCAGTGCTCTTTACCACCCCTGCGATGTGACCTTTCTGAAGGGTCCCAGGATGGGCTGGCTGGAGAGGACCCTGAGAACACCTGCCCAGGGAGCATACGGAAGGTGAAGGCACCAGGCGATCCCATAGACACCTTCCCTCATGTAACGGGGAAGACGAGCCGTCCTCTGGGCCACTGACCACGTTCGAGCTGCAGCCACGTGGGGCAAATAGCCCCTTCCATCCATCAGAGATGACAGCTGCGCGGGAAACAAACCACAAATACACATTCATTTTGGAAACAACCCACCAGCTGGGATGGAGGAGAAATGGGTGGTGGTGAGCCCGGAGACCGGGAGACCAAGTAGGAGGCCACTGCAAGAATCCACGAGGAGGCGACAAGGGGCATGGAGAGGGGGAAGTCAGCATTGAGTGTAGACAGAGTGGGACTCATGAGCGCTAGACAGACCTGGGAATTCCGTCCCTTTGCTCGGGGCTGGCCCAGTGCCGCCGCGCTGTCACAAACCCTGCTCGTTCTGACTCTTGGCCAGTGAGAAGCAGGGATGGCAGAAGTCCCCGCTTAGGAGGGCCCTTGCTTGAAGGACAGCAGCCCTGAGCTCCCAGCACTTCCTGGATGCCGCCGGCTTCTCTGCCACTCTGGGACAGGCATTCTGTGCCCAGGCGGCAGGGGGGCAGCCAAGTCACAGAGCCCTGAAGATCGGCCTGAGAGCCCAGCAAGTAGCCACGAACCAGATTTGCACCCGGGGAGCAGCCTCCGCAGCCTGTGTTCTCTAACCTGAAGCAGGCGGCCTTCTTCTTCTTCTTTTTTTTTTAAGATTATTTATTTACTTGATAGAGAGAAACATAGTCAGAGAGGGAACACAAGCAGGGAGAGTGAGAGAGGGAGAAGCAGGCTTCCTGCAGAGCAGGGAACCCGATTGCAGGGCTTAATCCTGGGACTCTGGGATCATGACCTGAGGCTTAATGACTGAGCCCTCCAGGCACCCCAGCAGGCTGTCTTCTTAAAGTAACTGATCAGGCACATTTTGGGACAGAGGAAAATAACACTCACCTCCGACTTCCCTTTAAATACCAACCACCCCTCATGGGTGTGAAATAGGGCCCCCTGACAGAGGCCCCATCGGCTCTCCGGAACACAATGACAGGAGAAATCAAGGCCCGTCAGGGCAATAGCACATCCGTCCGTCGGGGCCACCCAGGTGAGGCTCTGCCTGGAGAGATAGGCTCCCAAATCATGGAGGTTCCCAAGTGTTTGCCCACCAGCAGCCCTGCTCTCGCAGGCAGTGTGGAGAGAACGGCCAATGGCAGGTGCAGAGTTTGGAGCCCTGAGGCCTGGGATCGACTTCTGATTTGGCCTCCAGCCCCAGAACTGTGCCCAGTACCTCTCCTTTGCCCTCGGACCTAGATTTCCTTCCACGTGTGTCTGGTGTCCACTTCCGCGGCGAGTTCTCAGAGATTCAGCATGGATGGGGTCCCCTGGCATCGCACAGCGGTATGGCTTACCTTGCAGTAGGGGCTTCTTGTTAGAATTAAGCCATAGCCCATAACCCCTTGATTCTATCCACATTGTAACCGCTCCAAAGCCAGGACATAGACACCATCACCTGTGAAGGCACATGTTCGGTGGGTCCTCCTGGTGCCATGATGGAAACCCCCTCCCCTCAACATTCCAGCTACCGAACAACTGAAGAATCATCCGTGCAAGCTGAATGAGTTTGGGGTTTGTCTAAAACTTTCTGTTGATTCTTGCGGGCAATGTCAAGAAAGCCCAGCACGGCATGCTTACAAGAAGGTGTCTGGGGTTGGGGGTCTCCTGGAGGCCACAGCAGGGAGTCCCCAGCATGAAGCAGGATAATGGTCTCCTAAGGGTGCCCACATCGAAATCCCCAGGGTCTGTGAGTCATTGCCTTATGTTCCAGAAGGGACTTTGCAGATGTGACTAAATTAAGGCCCTTGGGATGAGCATCTTATCCTAGATAACCCAGCGGGGCCCAATCTATTCTTGTGCAGATTTAAAACCGGAGAAGCTTTCCCAAATGTGGTGAGAGGGATGTGGCTTTGCTAGCTTTGAAGAAGGGGGAAGGGACCACGAGTCATGAAATGCAGCTGGCCTGAGAAACTTGCAAAGGCGGGAAAAGCCACTGTCCCCTAGAGCCACCGGGAGAGAAAGCACCTGACCTTAGCCCATGGAGGCCCAGGTGAGACCTCTGAGCTCGTGTCATACAAGTGTCAGATGATAAAACTCGTGTGTTCCAACCACGAAGCCTGTGGTGGTTCATGATCGCAGCAGGAAACTAAGACACCACTTTTCAGGAGACTATCCCCTCACACCTTCCTGGCACAGAGGATGACATTACATGGAAAAGCACGATTATTGACCGCTACGAGTCCAGAATGGTTTGAAGAATGGGCCAGACTATGAAAAATATTAAGAATGACTTACCAGTCTGTCCACCTATATTTTAGGCTCGCACGGGAATGTCTATAGGACCCCAATCCTCATGGGTATGAGACAGAGATCTCGAGTTTCTGAGAGACTCATACTCTGAGAAAGTATCCTGTCACAGGCTAATGGTTACATACCATTTTCTTAATGATTCATGAAACAATGGTTCTTTCTGCCAAGAGGTGTATTTTTTTAGTTCATTTTTTCAGATGGGGGACACAGAGGGAGAGGGAGAGAGAGAATCTGAAACAGACTCCCTACTGAGTGTGGAGCCCAAGCCGGGACTCAATCTCGCGACCCTGAGATCAGGACCTGAGGTGAAACCACGAGTCAGATGCTCAACCCTCTGAGCGGCCCGAGTGCCCCTGAGGCGGGTGTTTTACCAGCAGGACAGTCAACGACACAGTGAAAGCCATGTGGGTGATCTCCTTATATAGGAGTCAACGTAGGGAACCTTTGCTTCCCTGAAAATGTCTTGGATTGCAAGTCCTGGCCCCTCAGCTGTGGGTTCCTGGGATTTTGAGGTGCCTACCTGCACCGTCATTCTACCCATGGCTCTGGGAACCACTTCCCGTCCTCATTCTGGAGCCTGGGAGTCCTTTGGCTCATGGCTCTGGGAACCACTTCCCGTCCTCATTCTGGAGCCTGGGAGTCCTTTGGCTAGGATCCCACCGGTGAGACTGGTGGGGGGAGATCCTCCTTACTGGAGTTAGTGTCCTCCTGGGGTTCACAGCTGCCTCACGGCCTTTGATTTTTACATCGTCAGAATTAATTGATAGAAGCGTGCAGGCGGTGGAGTCCTGCGTGGTGAGACCAGGAGCGGCTCTGCGGCCACGGACGGTTGCTTCGGCTGTGCACACGTCTCCTTTAAGGTCCTGTACTTATTGTGGTCACCTTCAGAAAGGCTGGATGGTGTCCCTTTCACCGTAAAAGTCTGGAGGAAGACAAATTCAAGCATCTGTTTGGACAGGGGCCATTTGGAGAATGGGTCTGTCTTCTGTGTGGATCGATGAGTTTATTGGAGGCACAAAGCCTGCAGAAGGGACGCCGGGGAGGAGATGAATAAAGAATAAAGTGCAGAGAAGTTGTCAGTCTCTGCGCTGTCACCCCTGTCGCTGTGGGTCTGGGGCTCAGCAGGGTTTCAGAGCCTCTGGTTGGTCCCGCGACACTCGGATCTGTCTCATCTCCCCTGGAGAGACAGAAGCAACATGGGCCAGGAAAGCACCTACCCCTCAAGCTCGGTGTACAGAGCCCCACCCCCAAGCAACAGGCTCAGGGTGCAGCAGCCCACAGTGGGTCGTGTGGGCGGGGTCAGAGGAGGTGAGGGCCAAGGAGCGCCCAAGACAATAATGAAATAGGGACTTCCCTGTATGTAAAGCAGCTAAACCTAGAGTTTGACCTGCCTGCCCCTGCGGGGTGCATGCGTGCTAGGTGTGTGTGGGACTTCTGGTCTGGCAGGACCCTTAGGGAAAAGCAAGGACCCAGAGGGGAGAGGGTAGGGCTGCAGTTCGCTTTAGATGCCATCACTAAAAGGAGGGGCAGTGAGGCTCAGGCAGCCCCGAAATGCCCAAGCATGTATGCTTAGACCCTACCATGAGCTTCTCCAGCTTCCCCTCTGACCTTGTAGAGAATGACCCATCAGCACAGAGGCTGGAAGGCTGGGTGGGCAAACCTGGAGCAGTTCTGGGGGTGCTCGTGAGATGTACGAGAAATTCTGTCAGAGCGTTGCATGCAGAGTGACCGTCAGTCTTCGCCTGCAGACTCAAGCAAGGGCTTACAACACCCACTTGGCTCAAAATGGCAGCCACCCCCTGTGAGTGGGTTTCTTAGCTCTTACCCACCTGTCCCATCCTGCCTCTGCACCATTTCCAAGAGGAAGCATGGCAGCTCACCCCTACCTCCAGTTTCGGTCTCTACTCTCTCCTGAAGACTCCCACTCAACTAGCTGGAGAGAGAGCCTATGCCAGTCACCGGGATTCACTGGGATAAGCTTTTGCTTCTGATGCACAGACAACAAAAAGCTTCCAAACGCACAAGGAGAGCCAGTGACTGCAAAGGGCCACCGAGCCCATTTTTTTGAACTAATTTTGAGCTACTTTTCCCCCCTCAGGGAAATTTCAGAAACTATTATATGAAGGAAAGAAGAGATTTTACTGTTTTAAAAAAATGAGCAACAGGGAGCTCAAAGAAGAATTATTTTTTTTTAAAGATTTTATTTATTTGAGAGAGAGAGAGAGGTCACAAATAGGCAGAGAGGCAGGGAGAAAGAGAGGGGGAAGTAGGCTCCCTGCTGAGCAGAGAGCCCAAGACCCGAGCCAAAGGCAGAGGCTTAACCCACTGAGCCACCCAGGCACCCTCAAGAAAGGATTCTTGGAGAAAAAGCGATAATGTTTGAGAATGAAAGAAAAACTGAGGAGAGACAGCAAATGGCAGAAAGGATAGAGCTCAAGTCTGATGGTTTTGATTAGTGGCTCAACATAAGCGAAGGAATTGTCGCCACCCCAAAGCAAAAGGACGGAGGAGGGAGAACCATGAAAGTCAGTATTTGCAACCCTGAGAAGTCCATGGGATGTTGTCTTTCACATTACAGGGGGCTAGGAAGGGAGGATGGAAAAGGAGAGGTGATCAGAAAAACAAGTGTGCACTGAGCTGAAGACATTGGATCATAAGTGCACACCGAAGGCTGGGTGGGAGTATTTTGACAGGTACTTAGGAATTCCAAAGATAAAAATAATTGCACCATGTGCTGGATGACATAGGCTCATCTCAAGGACCTTGAAGAGCAGAAGATGGGAGCACAGCAGGTCCGAGGTGAAAAGGATTGGTCCCAGACTCTCTCTTTCCTGTGAGAGGGGAGCATGGGGTGCAGAAAGGGGCTATGCCTGGCAAAGCTCTTTCTCAAGACACATGCCAACCAAATGAAAAAGAAATGAACCAGGAGGAGGCACTCCAGACAACGAAGGTGTGGTATGTGAGCAACAGTGACCTCGGATAGCAAAAAAGCAGGCAGCTGACTTCCAATGGCTTTTGACAATATGACCGAGAGATCTAAGTAATACGATTAAGAACAAGCTCTGACAAAAATTAACTATTGGGACTTCAACAAAATAAAAAGCTTTTTCACACCAAAGGAAACACTCAATAAAACCAAAAGACAACCAACAGAATGAAAGTACAATGTTTACAGCAGCGAAGACCACAATAGCCAAACTATGGAAAGAACCTAGATGTCCATCAACAGATGAATGGATAAAGATGTGGGATAGGGCGCCTGCGTGGCTCTGTGGGTTAAAGCCTCTGCCTTCGGCTCAGGTCATGATCTCAGGGTCCTGGGATCGAGGCCCGCGTCGGGCTCTCTGCTCAGCAGGGAGCCTGCTTCCTCCTCTCTCTCTGCCTGCCTCTCTGCCTACTTGTGATCTCTCTGTCAAATAAATAAATAAAATCTAAAAAAAGAAAGAAAGAAGATGTGGGACATAGAGACAATGGGATACTACTCAGCCTTCAAAAGGAATGAAATCTCGGGAAGCCTGGATGACTGTCAGTTAAGTATTTACCTTTGGCTCGGGTCATGATCCCGCTGTCCTGGGATCGAGCCACTCATCAGGCTTCCTATTCAGTGGCGAGTCTGCTTCCCCCTTTCCTGTGATCTCTCTCTCTCAAATAAAAACTTTAAAAAAAATGAAATCTTACCATTTGCAAGGACATGGATGGAGCTAGAGGGTATTATGCTAAGCGAAATAAGCCCATCAGAGAAAGGCAATTATATGATCTCACTCACATGCGGAATTTAAGAAACAAAACAGAGGGTCGTAGGGGAAGAGAGGAAAAAATACAAAAAGCCACCCAGGCACCTATTTTTAATTTTTTTAAAAAAATGTAAAACCCAGGCGCCTGGGTGGCTCAGAGGGTTAAAGTCTCTGCCTTTGGCTCAGGTCATGATCTCAGGGTCCTGGGATCGAGCCCCACATCGGGCACAGGGAGCCTGCTTCCTCTTCTCTCTCTGCCTGCCTCTCTGTCTACTTGTGATCTCTCTCTCTGTCAAATAAATAAGTAAAATCTTTAAAAAAAATGTAAAATCCTAGGATTTCAGTGATGCCATTATAAGATGTTACCAGAGGCTGGGGGCACCCATCTGGGTCAGTCCGTGAAGCATGTGACTCTTGGTCTCCAGGTCCCGGGTTCAGGACCCACCTTGGTCTACAGCTCACTTAAAAAAAAAAGTTGCAGAGACCCTTTCAGAGCGCCATTCTGGGAGTGGAGTGTTGGCAACTCTGCCCAATGACCAAACAGTGCCCCCACTGAGGCCTGAGGCATGCAACGCTTTCCAGAAGGCCAGGGAGAGGCCGCTGGGGTGTGCCGGCCCCTGACTAAGCACCAGGAGGAGTCTGGCTGGCCCCCACTGGGCTGGGCCAGCTTTGGAGGGTGGAGTGTGTTTGCTTTTTTCTGGGAGGTTGGGGCTGTTTCCTCTTAGGTGGGTGAGGGCCGAGCCAATAAGAAAGTGACAGCAAAGCTTCACTTTGTGCAAAGAGCAGGATGGAGGCCTGTGTGCACAGCGGGATGGCAACTGTTTTTTGTTTTTTTTTTTAAGATTTTATTTATCAGGGAGTGCAAGCAGCAGGGAGGGGTAGAGGGAGAGGAGGAAGCAGCCTGCCCTCTGGG
>PITA01022551.1:0-30107 GCA_004023965.1 Spilogale gracilis | reverse complement strand
GGTGGGTCGTGACCAGTGGCTTCCACTCCACTCCACTGGCCTGTGGAGCACTTCTAAGGTCATTCCAGCTATTTAAACTCTGATATTATTTTTTTTCCAATATGGAAAGTAGGTTTTGATGACATAAATGGGACTTTGCAGGAAAAGGCAGAATTCATCCGTAATCTGCTCAGAACCACACCCACATAAGTTAATAAAAAAAAAAAAAATTTAAAGGGACCAGTTTTCTAGCCATACATACCTAGTGAAAAAAAAAATAAGCTCTCTGTCCTTCTTCTTCCCCCACTTGATCTAAAAATAAAGACCCGGCTCTGAGTTCCTGTGACAGCATCTGATCTAAGATCAGATTCTGTCTCAGAAAAGGCACAGCCATTTGCTTCCCCTTAATAAGGCCTAATGCCACCAATTAGTGAATGTACATGTTTAAGTTGTCACACAGGGTAGATTACAGGCTCTGGAGCTGGAAGACCTACGAGGGGTCATCCTGTTCCCTCTGTGCATTGCTGGGGGATCCTGGAGGCCTGGGAACCATTCCTGTCTTTAAGAGAAGGAACATCTTCTCAGGACACCTATTTTTCTAACCACTTCTATAGGCAAAAATTCCTCTGACAGCAGTCTAAGCACCATCGGGCACTAACACATTGTCTGCCCTGCTTTGTTCTTTCCACAGCTCCAAGCAAGCCCCAGCTCAGCCTCCTGCCAGTTGTGAGGTTTAGGGCAGGTGCCCCTGACTTTGTTGAGAGGGATGGATGTATAGGACGGTGGCCTTCGATGAGGATGGACCCTAAAAGAAGTCATCTCTCCCCACCTTGGGCCATCCATGCCTTAAGGCATAAGGCTCTGCTTCCCTCCTATAACGCTCCTCACCAACATGAACTGTGTCTTCACCAGATGATGCTTGGCATCACAGCTTGACAAGAGCTCACAACAATCCTCCTCAGAATAATGCCACTAAGTGAAAATGTGTGCCATGATTTTGAGGGAAGAACGGGAGCAACGGAAAGGTCACATCGCTTGCTCAAGATCACACTGAAGCTAAGAGGCTAAGCTGAGATCCACCAGATCCTGCATAAGGGCGGGCTCCGGCTTTAACCCCGACCCCCCTTCACCACGGTGGGCCCAGGAGCCCACCCCACCCCACCCCCCACCCCGTGAGCACTGACTGGGTTACGTATCACCTTCTTTGTAAAGCAAGCAAGCACCACTCTACTCTAAACTGCTATTAATTCATATTATCTTTTGTAATAGAATGTTTGTAAGCCTGCCCTGAGCCAGTTTTTTTTATTACATTATTTTATTCTTTCAGTGTTCCAAGATTCGTTGTTTATGCCCCACATCCAGTGCCCCATGCAATTTGTGCCCTCAGTACCCACCACCAGCCTGAGCCAGTTTTAAATAAGGAGGTGAGATGGGAAAGAAGAAGGGAGCGGGAACTCTCTGAAGCAGCAGGCGTCTTACCTAAATTGCTACATCTTAGTCCTCAAAGACACTGCGCTAGATATTATGATCATTTTATAGGAAAGAAAATCAAACTCAAAGAAACCTCTAGGTTCCTAAGGCTGACGCCAGTGGGTTTTCTTTCCCAGAGACCCTGCTGCAAGACTCGCAGGAGTTGCTGCTCCAAGGAGTGGCTTGATTCCCGGACACCACTTCCTTGGCCACTCAACAGACATCTCCAGCTGTGGCCAAGACACCCCCCACCTGCTATCCTTAGGCTGAAAGATACCAAGGAAAGCCAGAGGCTCCAGAATGTGTAAGTCAGGGCTATCAGCACTCATTTCCCCGTCCCAGCTTTCCTCTTTCCCACACACTGATGAGCACAGACTCAGAACAGAAAGCCCAAGTTCAGACATTGGGAGAACGGAAAAACACAAAAGGCGTGACTGAGCCATTCAGTGCCCTTGTCCTCAAATAAAACAAAACAAAAACTGAAATACTATGTGTTCAAGTAGATGGCTGGGAATAGAATCCAGAACCCAAGCCTAGACATATTTGAGATCTTGGGCTGGGCCCCGGGGGAAGAGACAGAGAACAAAGGTCATCTCCAGATCCTAAGCTCAAGGATCTTCCACCTTAGAAGGCCCATGACTCAAGCCAAGTCCAAAAACACTGAATGGGAGACAGGGACACCCACCCAGCAACAATGGAAAGGCTCCATGGAGCAAACATTATTATGCTGGGCAAAGAAGAACACGTACAGTTTCCAGCAAGTAGCAATGAGGCATTCTGGGTAGAAGCAGCAACAAGAGCAAACACAGGAAGGAGAAGAAATTGAAGACACGGTGCACAAAGTTCTAGTTTGGACATGTGTGAGAATACAAATTCTGGGGCGCCTGGGTGGCTCAGTAGGTTAAAGCCTCTGCCTTCAGCTCAGGTCATGATCTCAGGGTCCTGGGATAGAGGCCTGCATCGGGCTCTCTGCTCAGCAGGGTGCCTGCTTCCCCCCCCACCCCCCACCCCCGCCTGCCTCTCTGTGTACTTGCGATCTCTCTGTCAAATAATAAACAAAATCTTAAAAAAAAAGAAAGAATACAAGTTCCGGATCAGACGTTACTCTATAGTCAGTGAGAGCCACTGCTGGTTTCTGAGGGGAGTGACACACAGCGATCTGCCTTAGGATCCTCTATTCCATCAGCCATGGGGATCCAGGTGGACTAGAAGCACCAGTCAACCGCAGACTATGGTTCCGCTCACAAAACGGCACTCTCAAATTCCAGCCTTAGAAATGAAATTTGCGGGCTGGATTCATAGAACGAGAGAGATGGTCAAAAGGCAAAACTGGAAGGAACCCTGCTGTGGGCTTCCCCATCCCAGAAGGGCTTACCCATCCCAGAAGCATTCATCAGATTCGTAACTGTCTTCTGCGGCATTTGAATCAGACATAAAACAGAGATGGAACCGTGGTTCCCCATGGAGGCTGCAAACTTTGGAGCACTGGCTGACAAAAAGGCTTGCTGCTGTGCAAACTCCCAGGGCAAACGCAGAGTGTGAGCTCAATCTCGCCACCATTGCCCATGCTCTGGGCTGAGGATAACGGATGATCATCTAATCAGGCCGGGCAGATGTCTGCCTGGGAAATCCGATTAGGATCTGTTTGACGATCACTCTTCATCCTCCGGGACTCTGCAGGACATGGCAGACTGGACCCGATCAGGAAGCTGACACACTCCCAGTGTTCCAATCCCCACGGCACTCATCTGCCGACCTTCCACTCTTGGCTACAAGGGACATGAGGACAACACGTGCCAAGAATTTTTCAGCGGAGGGGTCACAGGAAGAGACCCACAGAGCCAAAGTGTTCAGAGCCTTTCTCTGTATAAAGACCATATGGAGGGACGCCTGGGTGGCTCAGTTGGTTAAGCGACTGCCTTCGGCTCAGGTCATGATCCCAGAGACCCGGGATCGAGTCCCACATCGGGCTCCCTGCTCGGCGGGAAGCCTGCTTCTCCCTCTCTCACTCCCCCTGCTTGTGTTCCCTCTCTCGCTGTGTTTCTCGCTGTCAAATAAATAAAATCTTAAAAAAAAAAAAAAATAAAGACCATATGGAAAACATGAGCTTAATCGTGCCACTTGTGGGCTTAACATCTTCTGACAGTTACCATCGATTCTGAAACGACGTTTAAAATGCTCCAGAAGGCACACCTCTGCAGCCCTCACCCTCAGGGCTCCTACCCCCTAAAACCTCATGTCTCAGTAACAAATGAGCTGCTAGCACCTTCCCTCATACACTGCACAGCCCTCCACAGCTTTGCTCATACAGTTTTCTCCACCCAAGTGCCCCTTTTCCACTGGCTAAATCTGAGCTGTTGTTCCAAACGCCAGTCAGACATCTTCTATGGGAGGGAAGCTCTTCTTGAAGTGTCTTGGCCCCCAGTTATGTGACAAACACCTGGCAGTGTTTAATATATGCACAGGACAGTGCTCTTACGACCCCCACTTTGCAAGGAGGGATTCTAGAGAGGTTACGATGCCGGAGGGCACTGAGACACAGCCCAGATTCAGCCCACACTCCAGCCCCGCGTTCAGAACCCTTGTCTGAATGACCTCCCTGTTCACACTGAAGCTCTCTGTCAACATTTCTCTGGATCTCTCTTTCCCATGAGGCCGTCAAGTTCCTGAGGGCACAGATGACGCCAATCCTTCCCTTGGGCCTGCGTACGGATCCTGGCCTGCTGCAAGGGTTGTTGAGAGTTCCAGAGGTGAAGGCTGTTCCAGAGGTGTAACTGAAGGCTGGTGCGGCTCATGTCTTCAACATGAATATAGACGTAGTGAAGGAAAGAGAATATTTTAGTGGACAGCAAGTCCCACAGCTGGGCAACAGCTTCTCATGTACTTGGGAGATTCAAGGCCTGGCACGTGTGTTCTTGGAATGAGTGGCATGAGGACCCCAGTGCGCACCCCCACAGTCTCTGCCAGGAACGAACAGGGAACCTCCTATGTAAGCACAGGACATTTCATTATGTGTCAATACATCCTTTCAAACATCCCTTAATCCCAACAGTCTGTATGGAGGACTCACCAAGGGGCAGGGACTGTAGATAAACATGAGAAAGACCCAGTCCCCACCGGCCCTCAATGAGCATCTAGCAGAGGGGTTGAGCAAGCATGAAAGTCTACACAGGGTGAGATAACAACCTACATGGGGTTACCAAAGGACGAATAGCCAATTCTACCAAGGTCAAAGTCAGGAAAGGGCCCTGGAAGATATCTTGGCCTGAAAACCATTATTCACAGCATGAGTATCTGAGTCCACATTCTCAAACCCAACGGCACAACAAAATACAGTCTTTAATTTCACTTCCTGAAACCAGAATCCAGGTAGCAAGGCCCAAGATGCTGTTCTTCTCAGTTGACTCTTCTGCATTGTTTGGCACTGGTCTAGGGATGAGATGAGGGAGCGACTGCTCTAGGACTAGAAGAGAACCCAGAAAATACCGAGGAGGATGAGCGAAGGTTGGAAAAACTACGGACTGAGCAAAATACTCACACTAAAAGTCCAGTCTCTTAGCTCTCATAGGCTGTGCAGACAGGGACAAGTCATTGAGCTTCTCACACCTCTTCCTCCCCAGCGGGCTCAGGGAGGCACAAAAGTTGAGGGTCAGAATGCCCAGATGAAAATCCCAGCTCCACTATTAAGGGGGGGACTCCGAGGGAATCATCCCATCTCTGCACGTTAGCTTATTTCCAGCACTGAGCCATGAGAATCTTCTACCTTGGAGGAGACAGTTCATGCAGCACACCAGCCAGCAGCTGGCACCTGACATTCACTGGGCACTTATCAACTCTTATGATCATTTCCATTACCACGGCAGGGCGGTGTGGCCCTAAGATGGACTCCAGCAACCACCAATGGATGGGATCCCTAGGATTGGAGCCGACCTTATTCAATGTATAAAACAGAGCTTTGCTTTCTTTACTATGTAAAGTACCTATTCTCCAGCAAGCACATGGGGTTTTGCTTTCTCCCAAGGGTACATAGCTGTGTTGAGGAGACTGGTGAAATAAGCTCATGAATAGATTTAATTCAGAGATCCAGAGTCCAAGAAAGCCGCACAAGCAGGCACAAGCCTGGTGCAGGAACATTCAAGCCACGCTCCTCAACTGGTCCTAGCACCCAGCCTCAGAAAGTCCTTCCTGCTCCCATGCCAGACAAGTGACTTCTGCCCTCTTCCCTGCCCCAGAATGTCCCATCAGCTCCTGGCATCTGCACCCAACACAGCTCATATGCCTGTCAGTTTGGGAGAAAGTCAAGAGCTCCCTGCCTCAGCTTCCGTCTGCAGCTCTTCAAGGCTTCAAACAAAATCAACCCCTTCCAGAAGCTGAAGGAATCAAATGAGAGGCCACAGCCCAGGGGAGAGGGTATTTGGGGCAGCCACATCAAAACCCAGCTCCCAGCTCGGGAGAGGACTACGGAGAGCAAACACTGAGACTAGGGACTCCCGTCCTGAGAATCTCAAGCCCTGCCACGAACTTCATACCAGGTAGGTGTGTTGAAGCGGCCTCCATCTCCCGCCTCCTTCTCCGGCCCTCCTCGCCTTCACCCTCCCTGTCTTTGAGTTCTAAGAGGATCCCAAGTTCTGTGCTGCCCAGAGGCCTTGGCCCCGCTGCGTCCTCTTACAGTCCGGTGTCCGGACAGCGCCCCACGCCTGGCTCTGTCTCATCCCCCAGACCTCTTCTGAAATGTGTCCAGCTCAGATAGCCCACTCCTGACACCCCGCCCCCCAAGCTTCTCTGTCGCTGGAAACAGAGCGACCCCTTCAGGGAACCGAAGTCCGTGGTGAGGATCCCATCTGTTCCCTCATCTGCCATGCTGACCACTGGATGCCCGGCGCCCACAGAGCAGGCAGCACACAGAGAAGGGCGGCAGAGACAGACAAAGGGAAGGGGCAGGAGTGAAGTCAAGGCACAAAGAGGAGGAAACAGGCAGGTTTAGCTGGGAGAGGAGAGAGAGAAAGGAGACAGAGAGAGGCTGTAGCAGAAGAGAAGAGAGGAGAGACTTTATTCTACCCTGGGTGGCCAGGGGTATTTTTATCTTTTGTTCTCTATGCCTCAGAAGCCAAAAAGGCACCACATGCATCTGCGGCTCAAATGGACTTGCTCCGGGGCCTGAGCCGTGGTGGGACCCGGGAACCGCTCCAGCAGACGTCTCCAGCTTCGGCACTGCGGGAGTCCCAGCAATTATTTTACTTTGTTGACTTTCTCTTGTTAAGTCAGGAGCTGAAGCAGAGAAGTTTGCCACACCCGTATGCCTTCCATACATGACAGTGGTGTCCCAGTCGTGTTTCTGACCCAGTGCCCTCCAAGGGCCTTAATGAAGAAGGAAATGAAATCTTCTGAGAGCAAAGGGGTAACCACAGTGGGGACTGGCATGTAATGCGGTGATGGGCTGTGGCACCAGGCCCTTCCATGGAGGGGACAGCCAATGGATGTGAGCCGGGCCCGCATCTCAGGAGGCACCCACAGGACCGCAGGGAAGAGCAGGCAGGGAAGACACAGCTGGCCCTCCACTCCTTAAGGCCTTCCAAGGCACAGCCCGTGATGGGAAACAAAATGAGCGAGGCTGGCTCCAAGACAGGCCCTTGTCACAAGCACAGCGACCCAACTAGACAAATCAGGAGAAATAAAGTCTTCCAAAGGGACCCAGATCGGGGCAGCCAATTCCCTCTGAGACCAGACTGCCCTGTACCCAGAACAAAAGGGATGACTGGGAATCCCCAAAGCCCCGCCCTTGCAAGGACAAGGCCCCCCTGAGTCCAGATGTGTATGTGGGCAGCTGAGCACCAGGTCTCCCCCCCCATTCATGGAACGACCCTCAGCCCTGTGCCCCCTTCCGCTACCTCCACAACCAATCTTCGTGAAGGGCAGCAATAACAATGGTGACCGTCCAAAGACCTGGGGAGTCAGGTGGAATGCTTCCATCAGGCTCCTCCCACGCGAACAGCTATGTAAGGCCATCACAGCTCCGGTGCCAACTCTCTGTTTTGGATGGCACCTATTTTCACTGGCACCATCCTGGAAGGACTCAGTTCCACTCCAAGAAAACATCTCCAAAGCCCTGCCACGAACTTCATACCAGTGACAACGGGAAAGGGACAGAACCTGGGGCAAGGAGGATGTGCCAGTTACTGCAACTTCACGGAGGCTCACTGTTCATGTCAGGCTTAAACAAGGGTACGCCTAACACAGGTGGGGCCCACAGGAACCTCAATCGTGATCCAAGTATCTCTGCACAGCTGTCCATCTCTGAGTCCTTAGTGTCAGCTGGAGGAGGGACAAGGCCTCCGATGTGGGTGCATCCTTGGTCATTGGTTCCACAGAAACTGTCCTGACCAGAGATGCACGGCCTTGGGGCTGCTCCAAAAGCCACATCTCAGTCCTCCCTTGTCCTGGCTCTCAGTTTCCCTGACCCTGCCTGACCACGGCCTTCCTCCGTCACCATGAGTCTCGGCCCACCCCAGTCAACTTCTGGACTCTCTGGAACCTCCCTGACCTGTGAACACCCCTCTTCCTCTTTATCCCTTCCCTGCCGCTGTTCCCTGGGGTTCCCTCCTAACTCTCTCTCAGTCTGCTCTCCCAGAAAGGGCACAGCCACCCTCCGCCCCACTCCATGGCTTCAAATACCTCCTTCACAGGGAGGGCTCAGAGATACTTCTGCCCACCTGTGCAGACACCTGTTGCTCCTCATCCCAGGGATGATGCACACACAACAGGACAGCCCCCTGGGGCCCTCACTTACCCCGGCCTTCCTCTCCCCAAGCCATGTCCTCCTTCTGGCCTCCTGTCGAGGCAGCCTAACCAGGAACATAGTCATCTGTAACATGTTCCTTCTGCCAGCCCCATACCCTCACTCCAGCCTCCAGTTAGTACCCCGGTCCCTCCCACCAGCCCGTCACCATTTCCCATTGGGTCCACGCGAGTCCACAGGACATCCTGGGTCAGGGAGTCACCACAGAACAGAGTGTGGAAGCTCCTGGCCTTTTGAACACTCTCTTATAGTGCCCAAGGCAACACGGCCCCAGCTTACCACATCTCATACCTATCTCCAACATGTGCCTTGCTCCAGCCACACCTGACCACCACTTTGTCACTGTACCCCCAAGACCTTGGGATCCTGCTCAAGCTGTCATCCCATGCCTGAAATGCTTTTTCCATGCTCTCTACCATCCCTCAGGCCACATGTTACAGCTCATGAAAGCTTGACCAACCTCTCCCCTCCTCAGAACTTTTATGTTGTGATGTGTCTGTGGTTTTGTCCCTCCACTTCTCCACGAGATCCAGCACATGGCTGGCCAGGGTGGCTGTCTGGTCCTGCCCTCTCTACCAGAGCTTATTTTGGTCCCTGGCAGTGTATACAGCTCCAGATAGATTCCCTGAGCAAATCAAGAACTCACTGTAGGGTCTGCCTCCTGCAGAGCCTTAAAACACAAGCCTTCGCAGGGCAAGAAGAGGGAGCTTTGAAAGAACTTCCTATGCTCTCCCTTTTCATCTAAGGATAGGATGTTCTAGGCTGGGGTTATTCCAACCCCCCCTCGGTTCTTCTGTCTTCTCTTCCCACATAGAGTCTGCAGAGGACCAGGACCTAACAGATATAGAAGAAAAACTCCAACTCTTCGTGCCTATGTGAACTTGAGCTGGTTATTGAAGCTCTTTGACTCCAAAGGTTTCTGCTTCTTTAAATAAGAAACACAAAACATCCCACATGTAGGTTTTATGAAAAATAATTTAACACGTGATGCAAAGAGCACGTAGTAAGTTGTCAGTTAATGTTTTAGTCCCTTCCTTCTACCCTCCCTTGTGGCAAGTCTCACTAAGCAAAGCACAGCACCTCGCATGTACCTGTGTCCAAAGGAGGCCTACTCTGCACAGGGAACCCCCCAGGGCACTCCAGAGCAACCATGTATTCGGGGGCTAAGCTGTTAAGTTCAAAGCACTTGGGTTTTGAACAGAGAAACCTTTGTTTAAAATAAGCTAGTTTTCATCTAGCAGTTCAAAACCTTTGCATCAATCACAATTTTCCTTTTTGAGGACTGTAGAACCTGACCTCCAGTATGAATGTGTCACTCATACCCTTGCAGTAACCACTTGGTATCAATGGCCTCTCAGACAGAAATGCTTTGAGCTGCTTCTTTCGTATGGAAAATGAGTTTGCTAAGAGCCAGCCACTCCACTGACTGGGTCTCACTGCCTTTCAACAAGGTCAGTGGAGACACTGAGGGGTGGATAAATTTGGGGGCAGCGGTCCCTAAAGTCCATGGGTCTTAAAGGTGAGGTGCTCATCTCCAGAACGTTCCCAGTATCTGCACTCCAACAAACTCACCACCTGCCCTTACGGAAGAGAGGCGGGAAAGAGGCGATCAAAAGAGAGTAAGATGCAAAGCCAGTTCAGAGAGACTCCTTCCCAGGACTGAAAGGGAACGAGTCCTATAGCAGAGCCCAGCACATGTGACACCCCAGCAGTGGTGCGTAAACCACCTCTAGAGGCTTCACGTGAAGCCCACAGCAACAGAGGCCCAAGCTATTTGTCAGTGACCCGCCAAGCACAGCCATGTGGGATGGAATAAAAACAAGCCTCCAATTATTCTAAGTTAGAAGGATTTCTTCCACTCCTGAGGCTGCCTCCCTCCTGGTGTCTACCTGTGTTGGGCTGGGCAGTCACCAGCAGGGGGGCGCGGCCAAATGAGGCCGTAAGGCCTGGGACAGCCTCTTCTCCTGGCGCTGAAGGGCTGTCAGCAAGGGAGAAAGACAATCTGAGCTGCGCTTGAAAAAGATGACTGAGTATCCAACACAAGGATGGACAGAGGAATCATGCACACAAAAGACTACCAGCCACTAAAGTGAATGAGCTGGAACTACACAAATCGTGACGGATAAACGTTCAAGATATTTGAGATTAAAATAAAATTTTTAAAAACCTGTATGAGTTTTAGAACATGTACAACCTAGCACTTGTTATTTCCTCACAGATCCACAGAGAGCGAAAACACACACAGGAATGAAAACGTCAGGACTGCAGTACCTCTGGGGAGGAAAGAAGGGAATGAGATCCAGGAAGGGCACACTGGGGTCCTCACTGACAAATCTATGTTGCTTTGTTCCTTTCAGTCAATGACATGTAGCCTAGAAGGCTGTGTTAGAACTAGTGGGCAGCGACAGAGGTGTATTTATAAATACGTCACTAATGAAGAAGGAAGCATCACTGTGGAGGCTGTGCAGCAAGTGGATCGGAGGGGGCCTGAGAGGAGGCCAGTAAGCCCATGGGGAGGCGACAGCGATAGTTCAGACAAGAGACAGGAAGAGAGAGGGTGGCACTGGAGATGATGAAATGTGGACAGAGTCCTCGTGTGTCTTGGAGAAGACCCAGCAGGCCTGAGGTATTGATGGGATGTTCAGGGCAGGTGGGAGTAGATGGGTGGGGAGGAGGCAATGGGATGGTCTGTTTCCTGGTCACAGTGACTGTGGGATGGAAGCACCGAAGTAGGCTGAAGGCGGTGGAGGACAGCCACCTGGTCAACCCAGGGACATCCAGAAGCAATCATCCTCAGCACCATTCTCTAGCATGAAGTGGGACACAGACATCCTCCCAGACCCATCATGGGCTGTCACCACAGAAAATCATGAAGATTCTCTTTATGGGTCATGCTTGGTGCCTGCCTATGATAAAATAACCCAATTAAGAAAGGGATGGAAAGAACAGAGCTGAAGGCCCGGAGTAGGAAGGCAACCCACACTTAATTCTGCCTGCAAACCTTTGGGTATGACCAGCGGAGAAAAATGGTGGTCGAGATGGTACCTGTGAATAGTTGATGGCTCAACATGGCTTTGGGGGCCCAGACGACTGTGAAATGTGAACAGTGCCTGGCGGCCCCTGAGAACTTGCATTAATGGTAATAATGGCCGGCTGTAGGTACAGAGTGCTGATTTATTTCCCCTTCAAGGATACTCTGGGAAAGGCAGATTTAATAGCATGGAAATGAGGCTGGGGGAGATAGAAGAGTGCCACCGTGCAACTAATGAGTCAGGTTCCCCCGGCCCCCTAACGGCCCTGGGCCTACCCTCTGTCCTCTCCCAGACGCAGTGTGGAGGCTTCTTCTCCTACACATGTGCAGAGACACGCGGAATGGACAAGTGGGCAGCAACTGCTCATCTCATTCATGGGCTGCCTGGGGTTTTGGCTTTCAGGGTATCTGGTAATAGCAATGTGCCTATTCCAGACAGAACATTCCCACAAGGCAGACATAGTGTGGGCCCGCCACGCCACACGGTACCACTGACAGATGGGCAGAGAGATGGATGCCACAAACGTCTTTTCCTTCAAGCTTTCAAATCGATAACCCCTTTTCATCACCAAAGGGAGGGAAGCCGCAGGTGGGGGAGCTCATCATTCACATTCACTAACCAGGTACTGACCACGATGGGCACCAAGCCCAGCTCTTGATGTGCCCACCGTACAAAGGACAGACAGACAAGTGGACAGGCCCGAGAACTGTGGGAGAAACTCAGCAGCTCGGGGGGGGAGGGTGGGTGGGGAACAGGTGATGTCTAGGGGAGACCACTTCACAGCTGGCAATTCTTCCCAGGGCAAGCTGAGATCCAAAGGGCGAGAGAGCATTAGCCAGACTGGGGAGTGGTAGGGTGTGTCGGGCATCGGGAACAGGATGTACAAAGGCACAGGAGCAAGCACCCATACGGGCTGCCCCTGGCTCCACAGCAGCTCAGGTCTGCCGAAGCAGAGTGGCAGATGGAGCGTGCAGAGATGAGGGCAGAGGGATCAGCAGGGGCACGTGTCTCTCTCTCAGGACTCAGTGCTGTGCCGCCCTGCCCTGGAAGACGGAGAGATGTGGACAGCCTTGCCCTATAGGAGCTCCCAGAGCACAGCCAACTCTCCTCCTTCACCCTCCACGGCCTCCACTTCCGTGACAGCCCTACTCCCGACACCAGGCCCTGCTGGATTTCCCTGCAGGAGGGCAGCTCCGACCCCTCCCCTGAGAGCCCCTGCTGATGATGTTCCTTCAGGGTCCAGAGAAAGATCCTACTCCGTCAGTCCACAGATGACTCCCCGTCTCTGGTCAGAGCCTTCTGATGAAGCATATGGATAGAATGTACGGCAGCACAAGGGACCCCAACCCGAGTGCACAGGGTTGACAAGCTCCACCACAAGCAATACAAAATGCCAAGAGCAGCCACTCTCTCCGTGCTGCAGTTCATTCTCCCTCCACAAGTCGGAGAGACAGAAGGGCCTGGCAGCAGCCCGTGATTAAACTCACCACACAGCAAAGGGCTCATCCATCACTGCTCTCCTTTTCCTCGCCTTCTAACAATGTAAAATGGCCCTCTTAAAATCTCCAGTAAATAAGGTGATCCGGCCTCCTTTTAATTCCCCTCCACTGTGAGCATACCCATCACCCGTGCAAGGGTTCCAACACCCTCTCCCTCAAGTTGTAACTAACCCATCTTTCCAACTTGAATGACTCTCTGCCCATGTAAGTGCTTTGGATTCCAGGGAAGGCTCCGTCACATAGGTACTACCCTCCTGGCTCACCTGGAGAGAGCGAATCAGCGACAGACCTGAAGCTCACAGACATTTAAAAAGGTCAAGATACCGTGTTCTGGTTTTGCCTAATGCGAACTTTTTTGTCAAAGACCTCTTAACAAAGCAAATGGGTGGCCATGACCTTAGCTGGGATCCAGCCTGAACATCACTATCCTCTGCTACCTGGCAGGAGGCAGAAGATGTGGGAGCCGGAGCAGTGGGTGAAGGACAGGGCTGAGGAGGATGGCTGCCCCAGGTGGCCACAGGCTACAGCAGGTCAGCCTTGAGCTTGGACAGCTCCCAGTGAACATGGCATGATGTAGTGGTGACCCACAGTTCCAGACGTGCAAACTTTAGGTCAGTCCTCACCTGGACCGTCACCAAGTTCATTGCCCCCTAGAGTTGGAAGTGAGAAGAGTTATGAATATACGCTCATCCCATGGAACCACCAGGGTGAACATCCCTTCACAGACAGCTGGTATAGACTCCTTCCTCTGTGCCAAGAATGCAGCTCTTAGCACTCTAAGTGGCAGTAAGGATGCAGAATCATGGGGACCATTTTGAGATATTGTGATTTACAGTGGGAAATACCTATTTGGTCTTCAACCCTGTTCCTGACACAGAACGCCTAAAACCCCTGTAATTTCATAAGCGATGAGCGTGACAATAAAGCTGGCTTTTGTTACATTAATGAGGTGTCTTTGGAAAAGCACACAGGGATGGGGCTGGCCACCCTGAGAACCAACCACGTGATCAGACAGTTGGAACTTGCAGTCCTATGCCCAAATACCCAGGGAAAGGAGAGGGGCTGAAGAATGAGCTCGATCACCAATGACAAATGATTGAATCGATTGTGCCTGTGTAATGGAGCCTCCATAAAAACCCTAAGGGACTGGGTTTGGAGAGCTTCCCAGTTAGTGAACACATGGAGATTCAGGGAGAATGGTACACTGGGAGAAGAAATGGAAGCTTCGTGCTCTCCCCCACACCTTGCCCGGTGTATCTCCTTGATCTCACTCTTCCTGAGTTACCCGCTATACAAAAGACCAAGCATCTCATCAGTACAATCCTTCTCTGAGTTCTGTCAATCACTATAGCAAATCCATCCAACCCAAGGGTAAGGATTGTTGGAAGCCCCTAGCCAGAGACAGTCAATTGGCATCTGAAGTGGTGGGGGAGGGAGGCTAAGGTAACAGATTCTTCACCTTGGCGGGGGTGGGGGGGTGGGGGGGATGGGTGAAAAAACTTACTGAGGGAAGAGGTTACTCTTCTAAGCCACCCAAATGCCCCTGAGTCCATCAAATGAACATCTACTGTGTGCTCCGAATAATGCTAAGTTCCCTAGAGGATCCTAAGAAATAGAAGCCTTGGAAACTCTCCTTTGACACTCAGTTCCTCATCAATCAACATCTCAGCCCCTCCTGCTCCCTCCCCCATACTGAATCCATCTACCTGCTGGCATCCCCAGTACTACTGCCTCCCAGTCCCACTCAAGACTCATCTACAACAACGTCTCTTCACTGCAGACCCCAAATCCCAGCAGCCCAATCACCACACAACACCCAGTGGAAGCTTTTCAAGACACAAAACTGTCATCAGAGCTTGCACACCCACCTGAGAGCCTTTCTGTGGCCTCCTACTTTTGCTAAGGTGACGATAATAGTCCTTCAAGTGCTCTTCTCAGCCCTGAGGTCTGGCCTCAGCCAGTTCCTCTGCATTCTGGCCTTCCTTCAATCCCTCTTACTTACCCCTCTACTTTCCAGAAGAGGTCATTTCAACATGGTATTCCTTCTGGCTGCAATGTTCTTCCTTCTCTGTTTCAACTATTCACCTCCTTCCAATCTCAGCTGGACTGTAACTTCCCCAGAAGAGCCTTCCCAAATCATCTCTATGTCAAGTCTTCCTTTTATAACCATCCTGAATGTTGTATGCCTACTGGGCACTTACCACTGTCTCTAAGCTGTTTACTTATGTGATCATTTGACTAATAGGTCTCCTCCCTAAACCTATAAGCTCTAAGACAACAAGAGCTGGGATGCTTTCTGTTATCATTCTGTGGTCAACACTCAAAAGAGTGTCCAGCACACACCATGAGCTTACCGTATGTCTGTTAAATCAAAGAATCTTAATCTCCAGGGGATTGGAAGAGCCAGGCCAGCTCATGATGATTCACATGTACATTCAAGAAAACTGACACCCAGAAAGGGAAATAAAACAGCCACCCAACGCAGCTGGAGGAAGCCCTGCCCAGTGACTTAAAGAGAATCTTTAGAGCAGGATACCCATTACCAGATACCCTGACATAGGGTGTCCAGTACCTAAGAGCTGTCACAGGGAGAAAATAGAGTAAGCACTGTCTTTTCTGAAAAAAATATAGGCTTACTGAATAGAAGAGTTCATCTCTTATTTTATGTGTCTTTGAATGCCAATGGAGTTGAACATTTTTTTCACATTCATTATTTTTTCACGTTATTCTTTTATGCAATTTTGTACTCATGTCTTTAGTAAAAGTTCAGTATGTGTGTTAATTTATAAGTGCGTTTTATATATTAAAACTATCACCTCCTTGACTTACCCGTGATGGTACTTTTCTTAATTTATTTTTGACAGGAGTTATATATTAATTTTAATGTAGTTAAACCATCTGATTTTAGTTACAAGATCTACTATTCTTAGGTTTGGATGAAAATTCAACCATGACCTCTTCTAACTTTTCTGTGTTCTCCTTTTTTATACATAACTCTTCCTAAATAAAGGCGTTTCACTGGTTGGCAGGAGAGAACCACCCATCTTAAAGTATTCTGCGAAATTTTCCCAGCACCGTGTGAACAGAGTAATTTTTTTGGTGCTGCTATTATAACCACAGGCCAAAGACTGACCACTGACTACCAGGATTGATTTTTGACTCCTGGATTCTAGTCCACTGTTACGTACTGAATTTTACTTACATCAGCTCTTCGGCGGAAAACTCATCTTCCTCAGAGCCTGAGTCAGTGGATCCTGTCATACTGTGACTCCCAGGATATCGGTACGGCTGCCTTCCCGCAGATGACGGCCACCTGTGACTTCCGTCACAGCCTCAGCATTAACACCAAGACCCCAGTGCAGTGTGACATATGGCTTCGGTATCAATACCATTCAGGCCCAGAACCCTCACATCCTGAATTCTCATCTGAGCCACGGTTTATGGTCAGTTCCCTGTGTATACTGTCGGAACTCTAGACCAGTTGGAAAAGAGCCTGTGAGGGTGCCTGAGTCCCACGGCACTAATTTTTTGAGCAAGAAGTTGAAGTGCCAAGCACAGTTCTTAGCTACCTGTGGCTACTACCTAAACCTCACTGGCTCTCAGTCCTTACTTTACTTGCTCCATTAGCCTCAAGTAAGCCTGCTGATGTCTCCAACTTCCTTCACACTTTCTTAACCTGGGTCCAGGACAATATGCTGTCCTGGTTCTCCATGTTGCTTCTGTAAATTCTCTCTTAGCCTTTTAGTACTTCCTCCTCATTTCCCAAGCTTCTGCATGTTGGAGATCTGCTGCATTAGTCCTAGTCCTCAGAGCTCCTTGCCCTTCTGCTTCTACTCCCTCCCACAGTGATCTCATCTAGTCTCAGGACTTTAAACACCAAGTACATGCAGATGACATTTCCAGTCTGGATCCCTCCCAGATATTCAGACCAGCGCATCCAACAATCAACAGCCAGACTTCTAACGTGTCCCAAAGTGAACTGACCTTCCCCAGAAAACCAGCTCCTCTCATGGTCTTCCCCATCACAGTCCCTCAGCACAAGCCCCAAACCAGAGCTAGAATTTGACTGCAGCCTTCTTCCCTCACTACCACCATGCTGGAAGGAGCCATCACCCATAGTCTCCCAGTCTCCCTGGCTCTGCCCTGTGACCCTCTGCAGCGTAAAGTCAACGTTCTCACTACATCACCTGTCTTAATTTCCTGGTATTCTGCCCCTTGTACATGTTGCTCCAGATGCCCCTGTAACTGCCCAGTCATGATGGGCACATCCCTACTCTGGGCCTTCGTACCTGTTGCCTACCCCCTTCTCCCCAGTGGGCATCGCACAGGACTCCCCCTCCATCGGCTCCTTCCTCACTGTCACCTTCTCCAGGAGGCCTTCCCTGGCCCTAAAAGAATGTTGAGTCTCCCGAAATAAAAGAGCAACTCTCCAACTCGTACTCCCTTTTCCTTCATTATTTGTTTCTCTCTGGCATTGACAATGAACTGACGCCACAGTTAGTTAGCTTGATTCTTGCCTGCCCCCATCACCAGAAACTAAGCTGCACAAAGACAGGCCTTTCTGTCTCTTTACTGCTACACCCACAGAACCAGAAGGGTGGTCGGCACATTGTAGGGTCTCAGCTACTCAGTGCGCCAATGGATGGATTTATGGATGCATCAGCAAATCCCTCTTTGACAGACAAGGAAGCAGAACAGTCAGAAAGTCTTCCCGGCTCAGAACTTCAACCCAGAACTGACGGTGTCATGGGGTCTCTGTTTACAACACTGGGAATAGGAAGTGAGGGGTTAACATGGTAACACTATAGACGGAAACTACAGCTATTTATCAAGCTTGGCTCTGCTTTACAATGCATCAGGCCCCCTTGTCCACTGGCATCTTTAGAATGTAGTTTTTCTGGAAAAAAAAATTAAAGGGAGAACAATGGGAATCTCGAGGCAACTGTCCTCTTGAGTTGGCCCAGAAAGGGAAAAAGGCATCGGCGAGACAATACCCCACACTGAGTGAGACAGCCAGTGAGGGATGTGACCGATAGAGACAAGAGGTATTAATTCATCAGAACAAAGGAGACCAGGATGGCTGGGCCAGCAGAGAACAGGGTGCTCTCTTACGGGCCCCACGGACGAGATGGTGATTACAACACAAAACAGTCCTAATAAGATCACAGCCGATAATGAATCTGCTACAAAACTCTGGAACGATGTTAGGATTTTAATAGGCATCCCCCAAAGAGCACTCAGTCAATTTCACAAATGCCCATTCTCATCACTTAATTCTAAGGGGGCGGGGGGCGGAAGGCAGCTCCACCTAGCTGTTTCTAAATTAATAATGTGCTTCATTTCTGTTATGCCTCAGCAACAAAGCCACTGTAACATTTCAAGCTATTTGGGGAGAATTTTAATATTCTCCCTGCTGATATAAACAGAACCTTATTAACTAAGTCCCAGAGATGCCACATTTGGGATATAATCCAGGCCCCGGTGCCAAGTGCAATGTTAACATTTGAAAATACCTCCTGTGCACACTTCATTTGGACAAGTAAGGCAACATAAGCTTTTCCCTAGAAAAACAGAAAGGGAGAAAAAAGGTAACTCTGGGCCCCCTTGAGAGAGGCTGCTTAATCTCAGTTTGGATAAAGACTATGGTGGTAAATGGTACACCATGTCACGCGCTCTCTCTCTCCTTTTTCTCATCATTTTTCCTCAGCTCCAAAGAAGCTTACTATAAATAAAGCCTGGTCCATTGCATAGATGGGAAAACAAAGAGAGAGGACCCGTGTGACTCACATGTAAATTGAAACTGCATCCCAGGAGTTGCGCCCCAGTGGCTCCATTGGTTAAGCATCTGACTCCTGATTTCAGCTCAGGTTATGATCTCAGGGTCGTGAGATGAAGCCTAGGGTTGTGCTCAGCACTGGGCACGGAGTTGGCATGAGTTTCTCTCTCCCTCTCTTTCTGCCCTTCCCCTCAACCAAAAAAAAACAAACAAACAACAACAACAACAAAAGAGAGAGAGAGAGAAAGAAGCCGCATCACGGGAGGGCAGAGAACTCTCAACACAACTGAGGCCTCGGCTACAGCTCCCAGGCCTCAGCTCCCCGCCCACAGCCTCTCCATCACTGCCCGAACACCCCAAGGCCCCTGGGCATTCAAGGCTTTCGGGCACAATACGGGGCCAGTCAAGCGAGCAGAATGAGGCTGCGTGTCACCAGATGCAAGCATTTCCAAAAATCCTGATCCCGTTCTTATAACCTCTGATGACAGCTCGGACTCTTGAGACAGCAGCAAACCTGCAGGACTTCCCATCACAACACAGGAAAAGCAAGTCACAGAAGAGTGCAGAGGACAAAGTGAAGTGAAGAAAGAAGCAGGGAGGGAAGGTACGGTTGTCTACTTGTGCATCGTCCAGACCAAGTACCTATCAGGTGAACGGACTGCTTTAACAGCCACTTCTTTCTCACTGCTGTTCTTGTACTGGGATCCGAAAGAAAACCAGCAGGTGGTGCGCAATGGGATAAACCAGACACGCCAGACTTGAGCTCAGGACGAGCCGGGACTCAGCTCCACTCGAGACGTGTTTTTATGCCTCCTGATACGGAGGCAAACAAGAGTAGGCATACCCAAATGCACGTGACATATCAATTTCCTGGCGTTCCCAGCATCTACAAATGCCTCCAGGAGAAGCAGTAAGAACTGTGTTGAACAACGCTCAGAGGCAAGCATAATTTCCTCCATTTGTAAATAAGTTAGACGTTCATAGGCTGAGGTGCCACCATCCTGTGGGGAGCTCAGCTCCAGCCAAAGGAAATAATAACAAACCATTCTTTTCCTTGAATTAAAAATCAGGTCACAGTAAACTCAAAAATAACTTTGTAAAGGCTAAGGAACAGAACGGTTCCTCTATAAATAATCACTAGCATCCATATTCATGGGGAGCCTTTGAAACTCGCTGGACAAGTAGTTTCAGAAACCGAAGGCTGATCCTGCTTGGAGAACGTCATCCATATTCACGTCCTGAATGTGCCCTAATCAACAAATCAAAGTGCTCAACTAATTAAATGCTGATTGCTTGTTGCACAAGGGTGAAAGTCAACCATCTTAGCCAAGGTTTGAGTTATTCTAAGACATGATGAGAGTTAAGCTTTTTCGAGCCATTTTATGCCTAATGAGTACATTGCCCTTAATGAAACTTCATTTAGGCTAATGATTACCTTGGTTTAACAAATAACTAACTGATGACATTCTGGTTTTTATTCCCCAATTTTGTACCTGATACTGTGGACACGGCTGATAAACTTAGAACACTTTCCCGGTCTTGACCACTGATAGTCCAGGAACAATCCGGGGTCCCCCGAGTCACTGCTCGGGCTGGAGGTGGCTGATCTGGTAAAGGACAGCATCACAATCGCTCCCCTGCCTCAGATGGGAACATTTCCCAAAATGAAGGTGGCAAGGAAAATGGCAGGAGACTCACTCTTGCAGTAAAAAGGGCAATGAAAGGATCCCAAGCCTGCGCATCCTCCCATTTTCTCCCCGGGGAAGTCCCTGGGAGCTGCTTCTAATTACTGATGTTCAGCGTATGATTTCCTTATCATTACTGCTATTTACCCTTTTTTCCTTAGGATGGCATTACCATGTTTACCTGAAGGGTAATGCACGCTTTAGCTAAATGAGAAAATCATTCTCTCCTCTAATCCTTAAGAATTTTGCATACGATGCTGCTTAAATGAATTTAAAGTATCTCACCAAGTCGTCAACAAAAATTATTTACTCTACCTGGCTCACAACTTTTTGATTTACAGGGTGCTTTTTAACGTTGCATGTGTAAACAAGAAACTACTCACATCAGGAGCGATGTCATTCTTGCTCAACTGTCTCTCCTTCAGAAATTAAGCAGGCTGACTGGAGGGACATTACGGAAAATCTCCCTTAAGTACTATGGATTAATTTTTCCAAAACCTCAAACTCAGGCAACATGGGAAATAAGTTTGCCTACCACGTAAGAGCCTAGGCTCCGGACGCTGACAGATCTGGGCTGCAGTCCTGCATTATGTGTTCACTTGGTGGCCTTGGCCTTGGCCTTGGCCTTGGCCGGTTAATGAGCCACCCCAAGTCTTGGTTTGCTCCTCTGTAAAATGGAAATAATTATCCTCTTCCCTTGACTTCTGATAAGGCACCGATTAATGCGCCCACTAAGTCTGTAGCACTAGCTTGATAAACGTCAGACACTAATATTATTTTTAATTTTATCTGTAATATTATTAGCAACGTCCAGCCAGTAAAGTAGCACTCTTGAAAAGAGCAGAGATTTTTGTTAACCTGACTGAACAAGACCCGCAGACCTTCATGCTTCCCTGTGCTGTGTCTGGGAGAAATCCCTACCCTGCCTTTTCTCCCAGAGAAAGCAGGGCAGCGTACTGACAAAACACACTGATTGGCTTCCAGGGGTCATCAGTAAATGGCGCCATCCCCAAGTCACCGTCAAGGTAGAAATCCAGGAGCCACCCTTGGTTTCACCTCTTTTCTCTCACCTCTCAGCCCATCACCCTGTACCTTTAAAACATATCCGAAATCCTCCCCCGCCTCTGCCTGCACACGCTGGGCTCTGCCCCGGGCCATCATCTGTCTACTCACCAGCAATCCAGAAGTGAACCCTGTAGCTAGCCTCCCACTCCTTCCCTTCTGTCACTACCCCATATCCCCAAATCCAGTCTCCATCCTACGGCCAGAGCCAGCTTAACACCCTCTCGTGGCTTCTCAGGAGAGAGAAACCAAAACTCAGGAGGAGATGCTCTATTCCTCTCATAGTACCCCACTTGTTTTTTTTTTTTTAAAGATTTTATTTATTTGACAGCGAGAAACACAGCTAGAGAGGGAACACAAGCAGGGGGAGTGAGAGAGGGAGAAGCAGGCTTCCCGCCGAGCAGGGAGCCCAATGCACGACTCGATCCTGGGTCTCCAGGATCATGACCTGAGCTAAAGGCAGTCACTTAAGCCACCTATGCGCCCCTCCCCACTTGTTTTTGTTTGTTTGTTTGTTTGTTTGTTTTACAACAGTTTTCTCCATTTTAATGCCACTGTGGCTTTTTTCCATGGGTCTCTCCCCTCTGCTGTAGGCTGTGCAGGAACGACTGGGGTGTCCCCCTTCCTTCACCACCAGGCTGCCTGCACTTAGCACCATACTCTGCACAAGCACTAACTTGGCCCAATCTCAATTCTTTGAGGGTTGTGATGGGGCAGAGTGAGGTCTGGGCTTTACTCCATATGGTCTCAAGGACAAGAGCAAACCCATGTGAAGGGGTGCTGGGGGACAGCCCACACATCTCAGGGAGATGAAGACACCCCTGTCTCAGAGAGCTGCCTGCCTTGTGAGTGGTGAGGTCCCCAGCCCTAGGAGCATTTAAAAGCAGAAACTAGTCAACAGTTCACAGGAAACAAGTGACTGAGCTGCACAAGCTGGCAGGGGCCTTGAGGTCTCAGACTCCGTGATGCGAAGGAGCTCAGCCCTTGGCCGTGATGAACCAGGCAGGGCAGGACAGGGGAGTGAGGGCAGGAATGGGGGGCAGGTGGACACGCCCCCAGCTTCCTGACCTTGGCTTTAGAGAAGATGCCCGTCCGGTCAGAGTCACTGCTCAAAGCCAAACATTGCTCTTCACAGGCTCACCAGACACACAGTGAGTATCATCTCTGTGTCCGGCCAGCCCAGCTTATCTCTGGAAAGACACACAATGACATCAGAGGAAAGGGATCGCCCGTACAGTAAGCTCTGTTGCGCGCTCACATGTGTCCAGTGTTGTTCTCGCTCTCCTGGCCTCCCCAGCACTCCCGGGACACCAGCACCATCAAAGCCACCACTGGGTGGAAGAGAACGACAACATGTCCAGAGAGGTTAATACACCGCACTCAAGATCAAATATTCTACAAGTAAAGCCCGGATGAGGACCCAAGCAGGCAGACAGAAAACACACACCCAACCCCACCAGTATCTGCAGCATGGCAATGGAGAGAAAATTCAGTATGCACCATCCTTCTCAGTTTCTCTAGAGGAAACCACCGGTGGTGTTCCAAAACCCACTGGACATCCCTGTTCAGGATGCCAGATGAATATGGTTTCCAAGGAGCCAATTAAGCCCTAAGTCAGAGCGTCGTCACGGTGAGGTTCAAGGAAGGACACAAAGCCCCACAATGCCCTGTGAAATCTCATCTAGCCCCTGGAGCTCCTTGTGCAGGGGCTCTACCAGCGCTCCTAGAAGGCCCAGGGTGAGCTCCCCATGTGTTCCCACAAGGCCTTCCAATCTGCACGGGCCTGTCAAACCCAGCGAGGTGCTTGCAAGAATCCCAGCTCCCTGGAAAAGCCAAGCAGGGGGACATTAATTTAGGGACACACACAGAGTCATAGGCAAAATGCAAGGAGCACTCCGTTGGATTCTGGGCCCTATAGTTTCCCAGCCGGGACACGCAACACAAGTGACTGGCCCTTCTGGGTTTTTGCTTACCTGTCTAACCCAACAGCTTCCTGAGCCGTTAACAGACACAATCAGAAAATGCTAATATAATCCAGTAAGTTACAATTCCTTTTGCTACGTGACAAACAGTATAATTAACATAAGCAGGAGAAACGTCACATAAATATCATCACAGCAGACATTTATTAAACATTAACTATATGCCAGGCAATGTCTTATGCAATATACTTGGGTTGTAACTTAATTCTCAAGTGCCCCCATCAAGATAGGGCAAATAACACCATTTCACAATATAGGAGACTGAAAACAAGGAATTAGAGAACTTGGCCAAGAGACACAGCACCCAGGAAGTGTCAGAGCCCAGACAGGAGCCCGGCGAGGGGACTGCAGAGCCCACACATTGAGCTGTACCTCACCAGCCCACCCAGAACAGGAGAATATGGCACGGTATCCCTGCGCGGATGTATTTTCACAAGTACAGTCCTTTGTCCTAAGTGGCGTGGACCTTCTCAGATTGTGTCTCCCCTCGTCCAGGTTCTGTGACATCCAGCTTGAGAACGCAGAGCCACCTCCTGGCGAGCCCTTCCCAAGCCTGTCACAGGCCCGCACGGCTGTCCTCTTGCCCGGGGCCGCTGCCATCCCATGCTCCTCAGGAATGGCCCCTGTGGGCCAGGGGCAGGCCTATGAGCAGAAAGCCCTACCAGCGAGGGCTCTTCTAAAGTGGAACCCCAACACCAGCTCTAGCATTCTCTCGATTCACAAGTGTAAGATGGTGAGTCAATGATTTACCGGGGCATGTCCCTTTCCTTCAGGGTCTTCTCCACCCTCAGGGAAGAGGGCTAGGCTTCGGCTGTGGCACTCTGTTGCAGCCTGGCCCCCGCTAGGCCCCGGCTGCTCCAACAAATCCCAGCCTGTCATCTGGGATCCTACTGGCTCAATATGAGTCAGGGGAGGCCCCACCCGCGGGCCCCATGACGGACAGCCTGCAGCAAAGGCAGGGAAGTGAGTCCAGGCAGAGGAAAGGGGGCGGCCATCATTACCTACTGAGCACAAGAGCAGGGCTGGGCCCGGTGCTAGATGCTTCCTAGGGCTGGTGGGGAATCTAATGAGATGATGCCTGAAGGGCTCAGCCCTAGGCCTGCCCAGCACAGGCTCCAGAAATGCTGATTGTGGTTGCTGTGGTTTAGTCCCACAATTATTATTTTTAGCTGTTACCATACTCGATGAATCTGAAATCCTGCCTGGTTCAAAATCAGAGCACAGCTCATTCATTTAACCTTAAGAAAGAAACTTCAACCGCAAATGCCTCCAAAAGGCATTGGAAAGATCTAAATATACAGTCCCTGCAACTCTGATCAAAATCCCTTCCTCTCCCATGGATTGGATTCCTCTTCCCAAAGATGGGCCAGCCTCATCATGTGCACGCCCCCAACATCCCTCATTTGCTCTGCATCTAAATGTCTCTATTTCCTAATTATTTTGACTGGCTTAGCCTCTCCTCCCACCAGGAAAACATCCCCCTCATTTATAAAGAAGGGGGCGGGGACAAAAAATGGAGTCAGCAATCACAGCGTTCCCTGTGGCAGCTGGGAGCATGTGGAGCTCTATGGACATGCCCCTGTTAATAGTTTTGTCCTGTCCCAGTACTGTTAATATGGACAACCATGTCTTCTGGGGGTACTGTCCCTGTTTTCACGAGATGCAGAGATGATGCTCAAAAGCGGTGTAGACAACGTCCAGGCCACACAATCAAAGGTGGAAGAGACTCCGTTTGGCTTACCCAAAATGCCTTTTCTCTGTGTGAAGTAAAACCACGCAGAATTCCCCTGGGGAAGGTGGCTCTGCCTGCCCAGCCTCCCTCCACTTGGTCTCTGACCCTCCCACCTCCACTCCCTCATTCACAAACCAAAAGTGCTAATACTGATTTCATAAGGCTGTCGTGAGGATCCAGAGAGCACAGTATTTCCTCCCTTCAACCTAATGAGCCAGTTTTAAAAACCAAAACAAAAAATCGATATGTTGTCTCCTGGATGTGGAAATAACAACTTTTCCTCCTGTTCACTATCAAATCCCACAGCACAGTAAGAATTACTCCGAAAGTAGTTCCTATTTCCAAAATATATTTTCCATTAGGTAATTCAAAGCTATTACAGTTGCCAAAGCCCTAAATAACCAGGCCACATCACAGCCAGCATCTCACAACGCGCACACTCTAAATGAATCGTTTCTAAAAGTAAGTAGATATGGAGGTACTCTGATTTCGTTCTGCTATGACTCAAACTGATAGAAACACTGTAAATACCCTCCCCAAAGTCCGAAGAAGACCACATTCCCATTGGCGGCTAAAGTGAAAGCATTTTCATAAGCATCCGTGGAGCCCAGAGCCGCTGGAGTAGCTCGCGTGACCGCTGAGAAAGTGCCAGGCTTGATTGAATGAGACAAACCACGTACTGCTGGGCTGTACTTTGCTTCCATGATGGGCCCCCTGAGAGTTCAACCCAGTGTCATTCATGAGATGCTAAACAAGAAGCCAACCTTCCAGCCAGAGAATGTCCAGGGAAGTCATATTAGAAAGTGAAAAATTGATCCGTGTGGTCAATATGCATGCAATCACTGGGATCAAGTCTTAAAAAGATGCACATGCACACTTTGTACACAAATACAAAACCTCAAGAAATGCAAGGAAATGTGAACTCTTCCAAACACTAAATGCCATAAATCCGTATTTTATGTTCTTGGGCATTAAGACTCAAGCGCTTTTAGTGATTTCAAATGTTCCACTGTAGCCTTTTCAAACCTGTGTATTTGCCAACCCAGCTAGATTTGATATTGATTTTTTGTTACAAGGCCAGGAACTGAAAGAGCTGAGAAGCAAATCTATGATCCAGGGGAGCCAGTTTTTCTCCATGCATTTGCAATTCCATAGAATTTTTGGGAGACACTTGCACCTTGTTAGACATAGGACAATTAAGTTAAGTGATGGGAGATACCAGGTGTATAGTATCAGTTAAGTGAGTTTCAATTTCATTCCATGTTGTATATAATTCCCTTCTTCACCCACACCCCCCCCACACACACACAGGCAAAAGCAACTGAGCCAAGTTTTCTATTACTTCATCTCAGAGAAACACTGAAAATGGGATGAGCTAAAGAAACAGTCCCCAGCTTTCCCATTACTTTCAAAGGCTGAGGACACAAATTCACTAGAGGACTCTGGCAGCATTATCCCATCTTAATTTTTAGGTAATTAACACTGAGCCATTTGCACTTATTTCTGAAACACTTTCAAATGATCAGGTTGAAGAACTGTGTCATTCTCTTCCTTGGAGCCTTAAGAGCAGATCTAAGACACAATCATGTCTTGGGCTGGGTGCCCAGTCTGGGAGGAGGGGGCATCTGGGAGGTAAAGCCAGATTTAGCTGGTAAGTCCTCACTGAGAGTCCCAGAGCTTTGCTCTTCTGGATGAGCAACCACCAGGTAAGGCGGGCAGGGGCAGCTGGAGGAGGAGGAGGGGTGCCCAGGGCTCCATGTTAGAGTGTTCATCTCCTCGTTGCCTTATTCGTACTCCCCACAGTCCCATTTCAGGCCACTTAAGAAACAAGATGTCCAGACCTAGAACAGCCAGTAAGTTTGGCCTGTGTGGTGTGACTGGGGCAGTGGGCTCATTCCACCTTCTATGTCTCTGAGTACTCTGTTCCCAAGCCCACTTGTTAGGACCCTTGCCATGAGCCAAAACGACATGGAAGCGCAGTCCTTTTTATACCAGAGAGCCTCAGCAGCAGGGATGGGAGCTCAGCCCCAGCCCGGATGCAACAGAAGCCCAGCGGGAAAGCAGACCTAGCAAGCCAAACTCTGGAACGGACCTTCTGAGCCCCAGCTCTTCACTACATCTCCAAAGAAGACAAAAGTGAGGCCTAGAGCCATAAGGGACTCTCACCCCATATGTGAGCTCCCATTCCCCTGGGTCACAGTTCAGCACAATTGTTAAGAGCAAGGTCTTCCAAGTTAAATACACCTCTGATTCCCACCACAGCTACCCCTGAGCTGTGTGACCTCGAACAAGTCTCTCAGCCCCTGAGACCGAGTCCCCCGAGTGTGAGTGTGGGGACGAGTGTGAGGATGTGCTCACCTTAGTAGGGGTGTTGCTCACCTAGTGTGGAGGAAGGATGCAACAAACACTAGCAAACGTGATGATGGTGATGTCATTTCCTAGCATCCCATCAAACAGCAATGCTTTCAGGATTCCTCTTCTTCAACGCGACAGCGATATACTGAATGTACCCTGGGGCCTGACGCTGTGCAGATTCCACGAGGGGCGGGAGGACTTGGTCATCAACCTTGGTCCGAATGGCTTGTCTGGTACCTCATGAACCATCTCACTGCGCTAAGGTAAAGGCACCACGTGGTCACCTGTTTGGTCCATGACTGACATCGAAGCCCTGAGCTAGAGGCAAGGAGTCTCAGCCCTTCAGAGCTTCACTTCTCCCATTTCCCAGACTCATAATATGTGTCTTGCTAGATTTGCTCCCCAGCAGCTGAGCCTCCCTGCAGCGGACGAGGTTAAAGGCCTGGCGTCTTGCCCATGGGTAACAGCCCCACGCGCTGGTTGGCCCAAGGACACGACACCGTCCGCTGAAAGAGGAAAGTGCAGGGATGAGGGAGACCACCCCAGGCCCAGGCTCTGCCTTTGACCTTCCAGAGTCCAGCTGCTGCCATCTGGGAGGCAAGCGTGGAGCCAGGTCAGGGGGAGGTCAGGCAATGACTCTTGGTTTCAAGGCCCCGCCATGGCCTCTGCACCTCACTGGGGTCCTCACAGGGTCAGGGAAGAGCGAACTAATGCAACAGCCAGAGAGCATGAGAGGTGCTAGTCTGAGGCACACCGTCATGGTGTTCATTTCTGATGACGGAAGAAGGTGAAGTCCAAAATCATGAAGCATTGCTGTCAGTGTTTAACTCACCTCCACGAGCACCTGGTATTCAGACTACGCGTGTTCCTGATGACTGTCCCCATTTTACTCAGAAGGACACTGAGGCTTATCCAGGATGGGTAACCCACCCCCAGACATGCAACAAGCTGCAGATACAGGTTTACACTCATGTGCCCCCCCACCCTGCCCCGAGATTTTCGGTACTACCAACGGCTCAAGTTCAGAGCCTGTGATCTGAGCTCTGCATGCAATGTCTCATTTCACCTCCACCAAACCTCTGTCAGGTAGGTCCTTATCTCTCATGTTCCAGAAGAGGAAATGGATACACAAGTCATGTCACACAAGTGGGTGGCAAGGCCAGCGTCTACTTCTGAGTTCCCAGGTGCCATGCTCAGGACAGGACTGGATTAGGAAAGGAGGAAATCTTGTTCGAGTTTCACCTTCCCCTCTCATTGACCTCATGCTCTCAGCTAAGTCAATAAACTTGGTGGGCCCCTGGTTCCCCGTGTGTGAAATGGGGCAACAGTGCCTGCTTCAGGGAGCACGAGCAAGGCTCCATGGGGACGGGGCAACACACCTCTGGTGGGGAGCGGTTTTTACTGTAATGACGGTGACCTCTCTCTCATCTGGGGTTGTTTCTGGATGCAGCAAGGTCAGACCAAACCTGGCCCTGATGCCATCATTTTAACTTATCCTCATCTCCAAGCAGTTACAATGTCAACAGAATTTTCTGGGGGAAGAAAGCCACATGTGTAATATACATCCATGCATTCACATCAGCAGTTATTTTATACCAGCACTAGGCAACTCAGACCAAGAAAACTGCTACCAAAGCTCTTTGGTAAGAGCAGGAACCTTTGTCGCCATCTGCACATACTCCCCAGTACTTAGCAAATCACCTAGTACACAGCCTACAGCATGTCATAGGAGGACGAGTACTTCAGAATGATAGTAAACAGTTAACAAATTACTAGTATTCACTGCTATGAACCAGGCACTGTGTTATCCTCATCTCCTCCAACTAGGAAGGAAAGATCAGTTTTATTCCTATTTTACAGGTGAAAAAAAAATGCAAGCGCAGAGAGGAGACGCTGGCCAAGGTCACATAGCTGCTAAGTGGTGGAGCCAGGATTCCAAACCAGGTCCATATGAAGGTCACCGAAGACCCCTCCCCAACACCACCACTTAAGCATAGTCAGAACTGCGCTGACACTGGAAACTTCCGTCAATTCCAGGGGACTGAGTGTCCCCTTACAGGGGCACTGATTTCATCCTTCATTCCAAAAGAAGAGACCCAGGTTTACCTGTAACACCATGATTCCCCCAGACTCCAGCACACTTTCTGCACAGTGGGCACACAACAGCATAAAGCTCCACGACTGATTGAGTAAGAATTTACTGATAGCTGTCGTCTACACCCTCACACTGATTAGGACAGATAGTAATAAAAAGGCATAAAAACGATCAACAAAAGTAACACTTCACATGCAAGTACCAGTTTCAGGATGCCAGTGATGAGGTCTAACAGGCATGGAAGGACAGATTAGTGGGGCTTAAGGGCATCAGGAGACAGAACTTGACCTGAATGTTTAAGGTAGTTAGGATACATTGATTAAAAGATGGTGGGAAGCAAAATTCATAGCACATTAAATCATGATCATTTTGTTGTAGAAATATTCCATTCCTATGCAAATATATTTTATTTTTTAAAGGTTTTATTTATTTGTTTGACAGAGAGAAACACAGCTAGAGAGGGAACACAAGCAGAGGGAGTGAGAGAAGGAGAAGAAGACTCCCCCGCCAAGCAGAGAGCCTGATGCGGAGCTCGATCCTGGGACTCTGGGATCATGACCCGAGCCGAAGGCAGACACTTAATGACTGATCCACCCAGGCGCCCCACAAATATATATTTTAATTAGCAGGTCCTACTCCCCATT
>PITA01022550.1:0-30116 GCA_004023965.1 Spilogale gracilis | reverse complement strand
GAATTTCCCTAATTTGGCAAAGGGAACAAGCATTAAAATCCAGGAGGCACAGAGAACCCCCTTAAAATCCATAAAAATAGGTCCATATCCCATCATCTAATAGTAAAACTTACAAGTCTCAGTGACAAAGAGAAAAATCCTGAAAGGAAGCACCTTGGGAGAAGAGGTCTGTAACATACAATGGCAGAAATATTTCATTAACTGCAGATCTATCCACAGACACCTGGCAGGCCAGAAAGGACTGGCATGATATATTCAGAGCACTAAATGAGAAAATATGCAGCCAAGAATCCTATATCCAGCTAGGTTGTCATTGAAAATAGAAGGAGAGATAAAAAGCTTCCAGGACAAACAAAAATTAAAAGAATTTGCAAACATCAAACCAGTCCTACAGGAATATTGAAAAAGGTCCCCTAGGCAAAGAGAGAGCCTAAAAGTAACACACCAGAAAGGAACAGAGACAATATACAGTAACAGTCACCTTCCAGGCAACACAGTGGCACTAAATTCGTATCTTTCAATAGTTACCCTGAATGTAAATGGGCTAAATGCCCCAATCAAAAGACACAGGGTATCAGAATGGATTAAAAAACAAGATCCATCAATAGGCTGTCTCCAAGAAACTCATATTAGACCTAAAGACACCTCCATATTTAAAGTGAGGGAGTGGAAAACAATTTACCATGCTAATGGACATCAAAAGAAAGCTGGGATGGCAATCCTTTTATCAGACAAATTAGATTTTAAGCTAAAGACTGTAATAAGAGATGAGAGGAGGGACACTATATCATACTTAAAGGGTCTGTACAACAAGAAGATCTAACAGTTTAAATATCTATGCCCCCAACATGGGTGCAGCCAATTATATAAACCAATTAATAACTAAATCAAAGAAACACATCAACAATAATACAATAATAGTAGGGAACTTTAACACCCCACTCCCTGAAAGGAACAGATCATCTAAGCAAAAGATCAACAAGGAAATAAAGGCTTTAAATGACACACTGGACCAGATGGACATCACAAATATTCTCACAACATTCCATCCCAAAGCAACAGAATACACATTCTTCTCTAGTGCACATGGAACATTCCCAGAATAGATCACATCCTGGGTCACAAATCAGGTCTCAACCAGTACCAAAAGATTGGGATCATTCTCTGCATATTTTCAAACCACAATGTTATGAAACCAGAACTTAACCACAAGAGTAAAGTTGGAAAGAACTCAAATACATGGAGGCTAAAGAGAATCCTACTAAAGAATGCATGGGTCAAGCAGGAAATTAAAGAAGAATTTTAAAATTTCATGGAAACAAATGAAAATGAAACACACAACTGTTCAAAATCTTTGGGACACAACAAAGGCAGTCCTGAGAAGAAAGTATATAGCAACACAAGCCTTTCTCAAGAAACAAGAGATGTCTCAAGTACACAAACTAACCCTACACCTAAAGGAGCTGGAGAAAGAACAGCAAAAAAAAAAAGCCTAAACCCAGCAGGAGAAGAGAAATAATAAATATCAGAGTAGAAATCAATGAAATAGAAATCAAAAGAACCGTTGAACAAATCAATGAAACTAGGTGTCAGGGACAGTGCGTGATCCGCCCCTCCCACCATGCCTCGAGCCACCTGCATGGTCATTTGGGCGATTTCCCTCTGCAAGGCACAGAACACCAGCCCTCCCACAAAGTGTGAGGAGTTTGCATGGGGCAGCAGTTTCTCTACCCTGCTTGTTTGCCATTCTTTTTATGGAATACTTGTCATTTAAAAACCATGTCTGGTGTATAGCAAAATGCTTTGTTTCTACTTACCATCATTAAAAATAGCTTAATCTTAGATATTCTGCAGCTCTGTGGAGGAGATTGTGAGGGTTTTTAAATGCTTAAATAAAGGGTCAAGACAGTGTGGTACTAGCACAAAAACGGGCACATGGATCAATGCAACAGAATAGAGTACCCAGAAATAGAGCCTAAACTCTATGATCAACTCATCTTTGACAAAGCAGGAAAGAATGTCCAATGGAAAAAAGACAGTCTTTTCAATAAATAGTGTTGGGAAAATTGGACAGCCACATGCAGAAGAATGAAACTGGACCATTTTCTTAGACCACACAAAAAGTAGACTCAAAATGGATGAAAGAACTCAGTGTGAGACAGGAATCCATCAAAATCCTTGAGGAGAACACAGGCAGCAACCTCTTCAACCTCAGCCACAGCAAATTCTTCCTAGAAACATCGCCAAAGGCAAAAGAAGCAAAGGCAAAAATGAACTATTGGGACTTCATCAACATCAAAATCTTTTGCACAGCAAAGTAAACAGCCAACAAAACCAAAAGCCAACAGACAGAATGAGAGAAGATATTTGCAAAGACATAACAGATAAAGGGCTAGTATCCAAAATCTATAAAAAACTTACAAAACTCAACACCCAAAGAACAAATAATCCAATCAAGAAATGGGTAGAAGACACGAACAGATATTTCTCCAAGGAAGACATCTAAATGGCCAACAGACTCATGAAAAAGTGCCCCTCATCACTCAGCATCAGGGAAATACAAATGAAAACCACAGTGAGATCCCACCTCATACCAGTCAGAATGGCTAAAATTAACAAGTCAGGAACCCTCCTATATTATTGGTGGGAATGCAAGCTGGTGCAGCCACTCTGGAAAACAGCATAGAGATTCCTCAAAAAGTTGAAAATAGAGCTACCCTACGACTCAGTATTTGCATTACTCAGTATTTACCCTAAAGATACAAATGAAGTGATCCAAAAGGGCACCCGAATATTTATAGCAAAAATGTCCACAATAGCCAACTATGGAAAGAACCTCGATGTCCGTCAAGAGATGAATGGATAAAGAAGATATGGTACATATATACAATGGAATACTATGCAGCCATCAAAAAAGAATGAAATCCTGCCATTTGCAACCACATGCTGGAACTGGAGGCTATTATGCTGAGCGAAATAAGTCAATCAGAGAAAGGCAATTTCATATGATCTCTCTAATATGGAGGACTTTGAGAGTTAGGGAGGGGGTCATGAGGGCTAAGGAAGGAAAAAAATGAAACAAGATGGGATCAGAGAGGGAGACAAACCATAAGTGACTCTTAATCTCGGGAAACAAAACAAACTGAGGATTGCTGAGGGTGAGGAGGGAGGGATAGGGTGGCTGGGGAGGGTATGTGCTATGGTGAGCACTGTGAATTGTGTAAGACTGGTGATTCACAGACCTGTACCCCTGAAACAAATAATACATTATATGTTAATTAAAAAAAAAAAAAACATTTTTCACTTGCTCAGTGTTCAAGAGAGTTGCCCGATGAGATTGATTTCAGATGGGTTTGTTCTGAAACTTCTGTTACCAACCCCCTTTGGTGGAAGGCACGGGACTCTTTGAGCACCTGCAAAGGGTGCTCAATCCAATGCCCATCTCCCTCTCTCATGTCCCATTTTCCCGAAGAGCCATCAAGAACCTCCAGACTATCTTAGTACCACCCTCACACCCACAAAAGTTAGAAAACCCGAGCAAATTCCAAGCCCTAGAGAATTACGATGTCAGGAACAGTCCCTCATAGAGGTCAGAAGTTAGCCAAAAAGCTTAACAGAGACTTTGAAAATTTCTGGGAGAAGGAAAGTGAATGGAAACTGTATGAAGAAGTTACATGGTCTTGGTTCCAACCTGTCTGGCCAGTTGTTCGACATGGTTTGTTTTGTCTTCAACAAACACAAACCCAGCCTGCCAACTTGACCTTTGAGGAATTTCATGGCGATAGTTGCAAATTGACTGCTCTCTAGAAAGTGGCAGTAAAGACACCTCAGTCTTCCTGAAAACTTGAGAAATTTGAGGTCTCTGTATCTTATTAGAGGCTCTCTCCTGCCTCTTAAAATCTCTTCACGTCTGTTTCCCCAGATGTTTCTGGCCTCCTGAGGCTGTCTCCCCTCCCTCCTGCCAGCAGAGCACGTCGTGTTTATTTTTAGCTTCTTGTTTCCTGATAATTCCATTTGGGTTTTTTTTTTCTCTGCATTATCCAAGAAGATGGACTATCCCTCATGAAAAAACTCCTTCCCCTGGCTCACAAAGGTCTTTATCATTTTAGAGATAAAAGGCACCGTCGTGCTGCTGTGGTCGAACCCACAGTCTGGGGTTGTGGATCTACAACAGAGCTGATGATTCCAACCCTTCTGAGTGAAGATGACCGCATCGTGGGATGTGGATTCAGAGACTCCAATTCCGTGGGGCTGGGGTGGGACTCGGGCATCAGTGATTTTAGCAATCCTCCTCGTGTTCACACACGACCATGGTTGAGAATCCCTGCTAGGGAGACCTCGAAGGTTCTCGGCCCCAAACCCCCTCACCAGCATCAGCTACAGCCGTATTCTGATGTGAGCACACAGCTGCTGCCTCCCCTCAGGGCCAGTGAGACTCGAGGCCCCCGGACGGAGTCTGCTGAACTCTGCCTTCCCCCCAGGAATCCCGTCCCCATGGAAAAGTCACAAGGTTTACTCTCAGAGATCCCCAGCCGAAAGGAGCCAAAACGTACCCGTTACCGCCGCCTCCACTTGACCATGTAGTGGGGGTACACGCGCCAAACTCATGGGCATGTTCGGAAGGAGACGCTGGGAGTGAAACCGCAGAAGCAGCTAGGAGAGTGAATGAGAGCCGGGATGGGGACACACCTGGATCTGAGGCCACCTGAGACTGCCTGCCTGTCTCTCCTCAGGGGTGAAGAGGCCAGTGCCCACCATGCAAGGCTTGGGCCAAGAAGTTGGGAGGTTAGTCCCCAGGGGTCCCCAAGAGGGCCTGACACTTGCTCAACCCAGCAGTGAGACCTGTCCTGGCTCAGGGAGGCCTCACGAAGCAGGCCCGCCCTTCCTCTTCCTGTGGAAAGGCAGCCAGGCATCACAGCGGTGCAGGGGAAGGGGGCGGGAAGCAGCTGTGAGGGAGGAACCATTCTGGAACTCTCCGGAATGGAGCTGCCCTGGCAGGCCCTGGGTCTGAATCTCTCCTGTCCACCTCACTGGGGACGACGAAGTAGAACCAAGCTGGACACATTACCTGCCGCTTCCTGTCACCAGGTGGGCGTTCCTCAGGGGTCAACCACACGACATGTCTCGAGCTGACCCCGCATCAGCCTGGTCAGTGCCCTCGGCAGGCTGTCTGCCTGGGCACCTAGACTCTGTGATGGCTGCTTGGAAGGGACGCTGAGTTCCCCCTAGGCTCTGCTCTGTTCTCACTCCTTTGTACCACGTCATTGCCATCGGCCATGTGAGCTGCCCCAGCAGTCTCCCTAGAAGCCTGACACTCTGTCCACACTTCCTGAGTGACCGTTTCACACGCAGCCCAACCAGGGGTCCCTCCTTGCCCTGGCCTGACCCACCAGGCTGCAGCCTCCCCCAGTCACACCTCGGGGACACCCCAGACCCCTCTGGCCACAGTCAGCTCATGGCTGCTCCACACCACACCACACCTCCTTGCTGACCCCCGTTCTGTGGCTGGAAGGGTCCCTTCATCCCTCCAGACTCCATCCGGGCAGCCTACCCAAGCCCAGACGAGGCCTTCCTGCACCCTGATAATACCCACCACTCCCCCTCCCCAGCCCCTCCCAGGACACGTTTCTGTCACGGTACCTGCCCCACGTCCGCACAGAATTACTTTAGACGTCCGTCTGCTGCTGGCCATGCGCGCCTCAGATCCTCTAACACCTGGCATTTTATGGGTCGCATAGTAGGTCTTCAAGGTGTTTTATCCCTTCAGATGTTTTCTTCATTTCCAGGTACTAGTCCTGAGGAACGTACAAGACCCCACTCGGCCGGCGTAAAGCAGCTGGTGAGCATGGGGATTGGGGATCTCAGAACTGGCCACTGGATGGAATAGAAGGGGTTGTCCTTGGAGAGCTGGACCAGGGAAGACGACTTGTCCCTTGGGAAATACTAAAGAGAGGAGAGTAGGAGAAGCAAGGTGCCCCTCTGTTCCTCCTGCTACTTCACTTCTCCTTCTCTGCCTTCTTTTCTTCTCCTCTACGCCTGTTGTTCTTCGGTTCCTTTTTCAATGTTTTGTTTGCTTCATTTTATAATTTTCATTCCACTTTTTTTGAGACTGAAATAATGTGTTCACAGAGCTCTCAAAGCCAGAATATTTACAAGAAGACACAGAACAAAATCCTGTCCCGCCCACAGCCCTCTCCTGCTCCTCCAAGACTGGCCCTTTCCGCTCTTCATTCTGGTGTTTGCTTACATATTTCTATATGATGGGAGCGTGCTGTCCTATTTTGATTCATCAAATTTAGATACTACAGACTGACTTACAGAAGCAGACTTTATCATCCATGTGCCCTCTTTTGCCATGCCCCAGACTCCGAGTCTGACCGCATGATATTTTTAATTTCTGTAAATTTTGACTTCTCCTGGAGCTAATAGTTGCTTTATTTTTTTTTAATCACTCATCATCTTTGCCAAGTATTGCTAACTTCTTCTTCTCCCCAAAACATGGTCTGGAAGGAAAAAGCTTCCCAGAAGCATCTTGCATAGCTTCAAATATATATCTCCTGTTTCCCCTCCTTTTAACAGAAAAAAAATAGCCCATAAAAGTCAGGTTCAAGTGCCCCTTCTCCCAAAGCACACTGACCCTCACCGTCACAGGAGGTCTGGGTGGCCGCCCCCTCCTGAGACTACTCTGACCCTGTCCATCTCCAGTGTGAATCTCTTCCTTCATCTCTTCTCCTGTCCCGTGTCGCAGTAAGGTCTACAAGCTGCTGCCACACATAAACCACAGAATCTCAGAGGCGATCACCATGGAAACATATTTCTCACCCTACAACATCCATTTCAGTCTTTGGCAGGCGGCTCCCGCACAGTGATTCGGGGGCCCAGGTGCCTTTGATCCTGCGGCTCTTCCCTAGAGAACTTCGCTTCCAGCTCATGGAGAGAGAGGCAAATGGGTAAAAGGAACACCTATTTTTTTTTTTAACTGCTCCAGCCCAGAGGCAATCCTAGCCCCGTTGCTGCTCAGATCCCCACTGCCAAGATGCCGTGTCCTGGCGCCACCGAGATGTGGGGCTGAGAAGTGGGACACTTAGCCCCTGGGGTCCCTGGGAGGCCATCACTTTTCAGCAATGACTCCACAGGAAAGCAGGACTCTGTGGAGGACAGCAGGCCACCTCTGCCATACTCCGAAGGCTCAGGGTCTCCAAAGTCCTTGACGCTGCCCCATTTCCACAGGAAGCCCCAAACCAACTAACGTTCCACCAGGATATGATACACGGCCAACCCAGCCAGCACACGAGCGTCCGTCAGTAGCAGACCGAGGATGGAACACAACTCCCGGAGCCCTGCGGCCCGCCAAGCGCACTCATCAGCTCACGCTCGTGTGACCAACTGGAGGTTTTCAGGCACCTCAGCAAATCTTGCTGCTCCGTCAGGAGACGGTGCACTTGGCTTCATTACACATGTCCCGTCTCTCCACCCAAGCCTAGTGGGTCCTTGAAGGTATTTTTACATTAAAAAGGTCAAGCTCTGTTTGGCGAGAGGAACAGGGTCTGGCTTGCATTTGTTTCTGGTCAAAACAGGAAGTGTTTACCTCCATTTTATGAAATGTGCTGGCTTTTTTAAAAAGCAAATGCACTGCGGTGCACACAATGATTCAACCCTGAGTAATACACAGAAGCTGCTTCAAGTCTCTGCACAGCCTGTTCCCTCTTCTTTTACTCCTGTCGGCATCGGCTCAGCCAGAACAGAGGTCGGAGCCTCGCTTGCATGTAGGGCCCCAGAGGCTGGCTTGTGTGATGGGCACACGGTGTGCTGACCGCCCTGATCTTTGCACCTCTCACCTCCCTCGTCCCAGCGATCACTACAGGACCACCACTCTTGGTGGGGCGGTGGGACCACGCCTGGTAATGCTTGAAATGATGCTGGATATGGGGACCGGCCTTCCAGCTCTGCCTTTTACTAGTCACAGGACTTTCGGCAAATCATGGTCTCTCTGAACTTTAATTTTCTCCCTAAAGTGCAGTGAGTGATGGTAAAAAAAAAAAAAAAAAAAAAAATCTGAAATAACAATGATCACGAAACTCAGAGTTGTACCATACCTTACACTTTCCAAAGCACAGAGACTCCAGTATCATGTGCCATGATTTCCTCCGTGGCAACCCCCTAGAGCCAGCAGGAACGATGATGATCTCCCACTTCGCAGACGGAAAAAGCGACACCTAGGTAGGACCCTAGTGGCCACAAGGAGAGATGGCAAACAGGGACAGTCCAGATCAACCATTGTGGAAACGTACGAAGCACCGAACACTACACCGGTTGCTTTGAAAAGAAATAGAAGAGCATGTCCTTACATGGGGCTCAGGGTTGAACCGGAATGACACAGGGCAAATGCACAAACCCTATTTATTCCCTGGCCCGGCCCAGCCTAGCTCAGCAAGGCCGCCACTGAGAGGGCTTCATGTGGGCAAGCTGGAAAGAGAATCTGGTGAGGGTGAGGCCAAGCCCAAGAGGTGCCTGAGACTTGCAGTGGGGACAGGAGGCCAGCCAGTAGCTGGAGAGCGTGCAGCACTCCATAAGATGGAATGACGAGCTTCAAAGGTACGTTGCTGTAGGTACGGTCCGTGGGCACGCCTGCAGAGAGAGGTTCCTACGGGACGAGCTCACCGAGCGTATGAACATGCATGCCCACCATTCATGAGTAACCCGCCTACCAATAGCCATGTCTTAGCCACATGCTTGGGCGAGATGCTCCCACAGACATGAGGACGTGCTGTTTCGACGTCTGCCCTTATCCAAGCTCGTGTTTTCAGACACTGGACATTGACAACCCTAATCTATGCCTTGCGTCTGAATTTCCATTTTTATATATTAGCTGAGGACTTGACACCGTTTTAAGCTGATGCCGACTGCCAGGTCCTGCTGCTGCCGCCAGGTCTCCTCTGAAGCCCCGGTCAAAGCCATTGTCTTTGCTTCCTCCTCCCTGGGGATGGAGAGCATACCTTGGAAGGACCCCCGTCTGGAGCCTCCTCATCTGTTCAGTGTTGCAGGGGTGGGGTGGTGGGACGGATGTAACCCGAGGTCTCACTCATCTCAGTGTCAAGGAAGGTCCCTCACCCCACCTGTTCTCCAGGTGCCGAGTGGATCAGAACAGACCTCAGGGCATTGGAGGTGGCTCAGCTGTCCAGCCACGGCTCCTGCAGGAGGAGGTACCTAGTATGGGAGGAGAGGGGCCAGACCAGTTTCCCCAGCCCCCAGAGAAAGCTACCTCCCATCCCAGGGTCCCCCTAACGCCAGGCAAAGGCTCTCACCTGACCATCCTCTCTCATTCCCAACGCAAACAAAAACATAATTCAGTTTCTCTTTTTTTTTTTTAATATTTTATTTATTTATTTGACAGAGAGAAACACAGCCAGAGAGGGAACACAGCAGAGGGAATAAGAGAGGGAGAAGCAGGCTTCCCGCCGAGCAGGGAGCCCGATGTGGGGCTCGATCCCGGGTCTCTGGAATCATGACCTGAGCCGAAGGCAGTTGCTTAACCAACTGAGCCACCCAGGCACCCCCATAATTCAGTTTCAAAACAGCTTTGGTTCCCTACAAGCAGAACTGCCCACTGGCCTCTCAGAAGTGTGCAGACAGACTTGCCCTCAGACCACGGGGCGCTCCACATTGTATTAGAGAGCAACCACACATGTGCGGGTTTCCAAGCAGCTGCCCCAGGATCTCTGCTCAGGGGCCCCCTCTCCTCCCCATAGAGGGGCAGCTCTGACTGGTGGCGGCCCGGAGCGTCTGCCCTGGTGCCCAGAGTACAGGCCAGTCGGGCTCGCAAGCAGGAAGCAGGCTCTCTCCCTTCCCAAGGTGCTCAGGCACGAGGCTGTTCTAACATCAAGTAAAGATTGCTTTGGGACCCCCTGCCTCCATGGAGCCAGAGAAGGGAGGCATTCTCCAGCTCCAGGGGTGAAAAGAGATATTTAAATGTCCCAATCTGGCTTCAGGCAACATTAGTAACTTCTGTCACTTTGGGCAATGCAGCTGACCTCAGTGCCCTGTGAGTCCGGTCATCTTCCGTCAGTCAGAACCTGGGAGAGAAGGGTGATGAGCACCCCAAATCCTAAGCCCCAAGCGTGTGGATGCTTTAAGCACATAAGATGACAGCAGATAATGTCCACATGGAGGTCTTATGGCACTTCAAAGAGAGAAAAGTAGGACAATGGAGTAGGAGTAGCACCATCCCCCGTGATATTCAAGAGTCCCCCTCTCCAAGTCAGTGCAACATTTGTCCTATGAGATGGTTGATCGGGGCCTCCCACCGGGACCACGAATGAGCAACAGTTCATCTGCAGCCAGTGTTGATGGAAATATGTGATCAGAGCTTTCTAGTTGCTGTATTTTGTGGAAGGCAGTGTTAATAACGATTTGACGGGAGGTCTATCATGCCCAGAGTTGGAAGAACTGAGTTGACTAATGCAATATAAAGCACAAATGTCTATTTTAAACCCCAATCCAACATCACTTCGCTAGCTCATTTCCCATCACACATCGTTCATGTTCATTTGAGTTTTATCAGCGTGAGAGTTTTAGCTGCAGTTGATCTGAAGTGCATTTTGGTTTTTACGATATAAGGGCTATGGTTTTATGTTGGTACATATTTACACAAAATTATATAAAAATAACTGAGTTCACTGCAACGTTTCAAAGACGACTATGTTATTTGGAGGAAAAAAAAATACTATGTGGGGTTTGTTACTCCGTACCTGCTCTGGTCCTAAGAAACACATCAGTTCACATTCCATAAACTGAGTTCTGGGCAAAGTCAGAGGAGAACGATTTCACTGTAGAAGCCGAGTCCTCTGTTAGCATCATCCTTTGTGCACTGTATGAATGCGAGAACACAGACTTTTGAAACTTTTGTCCCAGAACCAAGTCTCTCTCAATAAATCAGACGTTAACCATCTTCGCTCAGTCAGCAATCGCTGTTTATTTTTTAGGACATCCCTGAAACATAATGGAACATGAATCAAGATGAATCAAGATGATAAGGAACAAAAACAAAACTATCAAGCCACTTTGGAAGGAAAAAGATGAGGTTCCCAAGTGAGCATGTTACTTGAAAACCATATAAACCATTTCTTCCTAGCTTGGCTTGGTCATCCATCTCGGAAAAGGAAGTTTTTACAATCAGAGCAGAAATATGACTGGCGCTCGGACATTTACATTTCTTTGTTGCAAAATGAATGTAACTTGTTCAGATTCCAGCAGCAGAGAAAGCAGCAGAAGTAGTGGTTACTTTCCAAAGTGAAACTTAAAACCACAATCTCCGGGCGCACAAAAGGCAGAATGAGTCACCCGGAAGAGGCCACTTGCTTGCAAAACTCATTAAAGGCAATGCAAGGCTGAATGGACTTCCTGAGCCAGTGAAAAGCTAGCTGGCATCAGGACAGCCCCTCTAGACTCCCACAATTGGGGGGAGGAAGGGAGCCATCAGAAATCTGGGTACAGCCCAGGTCTGCCGTTCACACGCACCCAGATGCCGGGCTCGGTTGGCGGGCGGAGCCCCCTCCGGGCTGCTGCCAGCCCACGGAGATGCCGGGAAGAGGGCTGGGGCTGGCGGCTGTGCATCCGAGGGTTGCCACGGCACCCCATGAGTCAGTCGAGCCCCCATCGTGGGTTTGCAGGGGCCTGCCTCCTGCGGCAGCTCCCTTCTGGCCCGGCCAGGTTAGTCCAGGGCAGAAGCAGGCCCTGGGAACCGGGTAGGGGCCTCCGCTGTGTCATCTGGAACCCGAGCGTTCATCAGAATCCTGGGGAGGACTTACTAGCCCGGGGCGTGGGACCCGCGCCCCTAGTCTGGTTCATTTCTAAAGAGCTTCGGGTGCAGGAGCTGCAGGCTCTGAGAACCACAGATCTAACTGGTTCTAACTGGTTCTTCGACCTGAGCAAAGTCACCCACGAACTGCTCCGTCGTCCGAGCTGGTGAGCGATGTCTGGCCTTGGGCTATGCCAACTGGAGGCACTTGGGCACCTAAACAGTCCCCTTTGGGCACTCCTCCCCCTCCCCCCCCAGCCCTCAACACACCTGGCTGGTCTCCAAGACAAGCACTATAGGGAGGGGCCTTTGTCAAGCCCGGAGGATGTTTTTAAAGGCTGTGCCTCCAACCAGAACTGACTGTGCCCCCAGGTGGCCGTTTGGGACCTACTGGCTTCCAGGGCCCCCTTCAGTTGGGTCAGACTCGGGTTTCCCTTGGGCACCAAGCCTTCCCGCCGCAGCAACGATGTTCAACCGTGATCCGGGCTGCAGCAGGAGTGAGAAAAGGGGTCAGAAGCAGGAGGGAGGCGCGACAGGCGTCTTGAGCACTTCTGTTTGGTGCTGAGATGCATGCCGTCCCATCGCCCCTAGGCCTGTGGAAGCAGGGCAGTCTTGCTCCCCCCAACCCTCCAACCCGTCCCCTGTCTGAAGACGAAGTACAGACATACAAAGGGAGGAAGGCGGAGTGATGGGTGATAGGACACAGCTCTCCTGAACAGCTGGTTAGAACAACACTCCCGCTACAACCAGGAAATCCAGATTCCAAAGGAGTTCGGCTTTTCATTTTACTGAGGCCTGCTTTCCTCCACGACCATGACTATGTCCCAGGGCTGCTCCAGAGCCGCATGGCATTCTCTTTTCTAGGAAAGGGCACTGTGAGGCCCACTGTCCGTGTTCCCCAGGCTCCAGTGAGAGGGCTGGTGATCAAGATAGGAAGTATTTTAGATATTCAGGTGATTACAGCTGAGACACTGGGGAGATCCGAGCTGCTGAATCGGCTTTCCTGCAGACATGTGAGAGCCGCCTACAGCACCGAACAGGAAGAGCAGAGCCTAGTGGTGCCCCTGAGCCGAGTGGCCAAGGGTGGGAGCGGGGGATCACCGGGCCAGAGACGCCAGTTCATGCTGACTTTTACCTTACAGATGAAAAGGTCTACAATCTGAAATCAGGGTAACTCTGGGATGGTCAGCTACGTGAGGCGGCTTGTTTTGTTTTCAAGACAGAGAAGTATTAACTCTGAGACGCCGAAACGGGCTGCTCGGCTTGGGCTTTGCGAGAGGCTCGGCCTGGGATCCCAGATAGCCATCTTTTACATGTTTCGGGCCCCATCCTCTTAAACATTTATCCCAAAACACTTAGGCTGATGCAGGCAATCAACAGGATGTATCAGACATGCCAGCGATGCACAAAAATCAATAGGAATTATGACCGTCTGGCCCTTAGCCAAGGGCTTTGATTCATTCAAAAGGAAAAGCGAGTGAGGTGCCTGGGTGGCTCAGTGTGTTAAGCATCCAACTCTTGATTTCCGCTCAGGTCATGGTCTACATGAGGTGAGATCAAGTCCCGTCTCAGGCTCTGTCCTCAGCACAGGGCCTGTTTGTCCCCCCCTCCCTCCCCTTCCCCCACAGGTGTGCATGATCTCTCTCTCTCTCTAATAAATAGAACCTTAAAAAAGTAAATAAAAGAGCGAGGGAGCCAGCCAGTGCCCTCTTGCTGCCGGGACGGCACGGTGCCACAGGTGAGTGCTGAAGCCCTAAACTGCACGTCTGAAACAAATACTACACTGTATGTTACCTGGAATTTAAATAAAACCTTAAGACTGAATCAGGTATGCCACAGAGACCAGACCAAAAACTGAGGATGGGGAATGTGAGGAGAGGTTCGGAACCTGTATGGGTTATACTTTTATTTTCTGTGTATTATTCCAGTGCTTTGACATCTTAAAACCCTTTGTGCTGGGGAGAGACTGGCTAGCCGCTTCCTAGAGGCAGCCAGCAGCCCACTCAGAGCACGCCCTCCTCTGGCTGGTGTGCGCCCAGAAGGCAACACTCCTCTGCCTTACACATCGCAGGGCTCAGCACCGGACCACCAGGGACCACCCCGCCAGCTTGGAGGCCACGGAAATTATTTCCAAGCTGGACACCCTGCCCTGCCCTGCCTCTCCTTTGGAAACCCCAGGGAAGGCTCTCCCCTCCCTCCGGCCACTTCTGCCTCCCGACCACCCTGGGACTTCCCCGCAGGGCTCTGCAAGGTATGAAGGGCCTCCCATGGCGTACCCCCCATGGCAAACCAAGCTGTAAGGACCTTGGTTTCCTGAGTGTCTCCTTTGTCCACCTACAGCTGTACCAACTGAGCATGTCATTCAAGACCCCAGACCGGAGCCCGCTGTGTGACACGTCGATCATGGGCCAAGCCCCAGAGGAAGCTGCACACACCACACTTAACTGAGCCCGCTCGGCTCTCGAGTCATTCCTGCCAGGAGGAAGGGCCCCGGACACAGCCTCCCCTGCCTTCCGTCCTCTCCCCACCCTCCCCCGTGCCTCCGGAGGGTCAGTACTGCACCAAAGGCATCAGGGAAAGACTGGCTCTCTTATTCCAAATATTGAACATTTCATAGTCTTCAAGATTTTTTTTTGAGTAGAGAATAAAAAATGCTTGATATCACACACCGGAAAGCAACTTAGCAACTTACCAAAACACTTTAAAATCCACACACCTCATTTGCAGAGAAGTCGCTCATCCATCTCCTTTATTACAGTGTTTTCTAGCTTTGCCGCCAGAACGACACCATGGGGCATTCCAGCGACCGGGCCGTCGGGCCGGCACGCACAAATACAGATCAAGTACCGTAAACCAAATATATCTGAAGTGGTGCCCTCAACCTCACATTGAAAGGGGAGGGAGAGTCCCCAGGAAGGTGTAATCATCCGAATCATCTGTCCATGTACCGGGGATTATCTTTTCCCTCGTCACACGGGATGATCGTTTGATGACGTCATGTGGAGGGACGCATTCCCACCGGGCAACTGTGAAACGTGGGGTCCAGACACCGCATGCCGGCGCGCAGCCACAGGGCTCCTGGGGAATGGGTGTGTAAACGTGGGGAAGCCAGCCCACAGAGGCGGGAGTGCAGCCACGCATCAATCTCATTTTTGGAAACCACAAGGCAGGGGGGACTGTTATAGCCCCTCCAGGAGACACGCTCTGGACGTGACAGACATCCGGCTGGGTCACCTCCTGGAAGGCATGCTCTGTTTCCGTGGAGGCGTAAGGTGCATCAAAACTAGGAGGGCAGCAGGGCTGCAAGCTCTCCCACGCCCACGCGGACAGGGACTGCAGCCGGTCGTCCTGATGAAGGGTAGGCGGGGTGGTGGGACGTGGGACGTGCGACCCCTCCTCAAAGCCAGATCCTCTCCCTGCAGGGAACAAGCTACGTCAGCCTCCACAGGCACGTGACCTCGTGCTCGGTTCACAACACTTCAAGTTCACCCCAAAACACCCTCACGACAGAATGAAGGTAGCCTCTAACCGTCACTAATGAACAAGCCCAGAGGAGTTAAGGCAAAACTATTTTTAATTATTTTTAATGCCTCCAAAAGGGAATCTGCACATGCACGTTCCGATTCCAGGCCAGTCTCTGATGGACGACACACGCATGTTTGCCTTTCTCTGTAGGGCCAGGCAGACGGTCCGTAAACGCATCCTTTGCTAACAGAGCCCACCGGCTACGATGAAGGCAACGCCTCTGGATTTTCTTTCACAGAAAGAGTAAAATTCCATTCAACTGTTCGTGTTCTAACTCTAACAATGCGATTTAAATAGGAAAGCACTTGCAATCATTGGAGTAAAACACTCTTTAAAAAAATAATACTTCAAAAAGTAAAGCAAAATCTCTTACGAAAATAATTCTTTCACTTTTCAAATCATTCTCTCCAGAAGCCACTTTTATAAACAAGGAAAGGGATCATCTTTTGCCATCATAAAGAATGTCACTCGAATTACTACTTATCCACTTGCCCTTAACTCAAGCGGGAAAAGCGAAGGAAAATAAAAAGTATTACCCATAAAGTCCGAAAGGCCAGTGTTGTGAGATATACAGAATAAGGCTCTTTAGATAGTCTAACGTCTCTATCCTTTTAATGTACTTGTGACAGTTATAATAGAAAGACTATGGCTAAATGCTGATAACAACAACCCAGAGTAAAGTAATAAATAAGAGTATCTACAGAGCGCATAACGACTTGAAATGATTTTCATAAAACCACCTGGTTTCCTTTGACAGCTCCCAACAGACATCGGCGTGACCACGCCGTGGCGTGAGCCCTGTTCAAACCCACGTTTCCAGCACCAGCGGCTGGAGGAGGGAGCTGGCAGAGTGTCGCACTCATTCCAAATCCTGCCCTAGGAGTGCTGACTATGACCTGAATTTAAGGCATCGCAAAGTCACAGCGAGCCGGACAAAGCGCATTCTAAATAAAATGCCTGCCACAGATGCATTAAGGCATAAATATTCCAGCCTTGGGCCACAAAAATGCGGGGAATATAGCAACTATCTAGGTTACCTTTCATCCGAGGAATTAAAGGACTTATGGCCTAACCATGAGACCTGCCGGCCGAGCCTGCAGGGAAACACCCCCAGGCCGAGCCAGCACAGTGAGGGTGGAGACCCCGCGGGGGCAGGTCTCGGGACCCCCAGCCTTCCCACCCCACGGGCACAGGTGGCACACCCCGCCACAGATGGAAATGGGCCGCCCCTCTGGCGTGCATCAGCGGGTCAGTCATTGGCAGGGACCCCCTGGCGGCCACCTGCGCACAGGGACCGGTAAGGAACTGTGAGAGGGGAGGGGGACGGGCAGCACAGTGACTGGCTTACAGCCGCCACCGAGGGATGCCTTCCTTGCTCAGTGCATCGGATGCCTCGCCTGTAAAGTACACCCTTCAGATCACATTTAGAAATGTCCACCCCCGGGGGCACGGGGAAGGGAGAGAAATGCCCCTTAGATTTCTCTGCTCTCAAGCAGACGACCGCACATCAGGCTCCTGAGCTCTTGCTCCGTGGCTCCCAAGACCTATCCTTTAATCGGGGGCGCCGGTCTTCACATGACGTCAGGAGCGTGATGGCAACATCTTAGGCTGAGGCAGAATGAACATCCTGGTTTTCAAAAGGTGGCAGTGGCTCTCTCCAAAAGGTGAAATTACTGAAAGTATCTGAGCAGGGGAAGTCCGAAGAATGGCTTCTCTTCAGCAATGGGAAAACGTGGTCAACCACTTCGCAGAGTCTCACGTACCTGCAGCGAGAACGGACAACGTCACGGCCTCAGAGGAAGCCCCTAGCCAAGCGGAACACCAGCCAGGTCCCCGCGCTGTGCCTGGAGGTGAGGGGAGCCCCACGACCCCGGGGAACAGACCACCCTGCTTAACACGGTGGCAGCTGTTCTAGAATAATTCCTCACTAATTAACAGGAACTCAACGAGTGTGCCAACTAGGCCTCAGAGAAGGCCCTGAGGGTGAGGCGGGTGGAGCCCGACTTGGCACAGAAGACTGAAGAAGGGGGACAAGCTGGAGATGGGGGACAGGAGGAAATCATCGTGGCGGGGGACAGCCGCCCGCCTCGGAGCTCACATCCGAGCTCGGGGGAAGAACCACAGAGAAAGTGCGTGTTCGGAGCATCAGAGACTATTCCCCTGTGCAAGGAAATGACCCTGGGCCGTGGGTTAAAGAGACACAGGCTTGACCTTCAGCTCTGCCATTTACCAGCTGAGTGACCTTGGGCAAGTGGCTTCATCCATTCTAAGCCACAATCTCCTCAACTGTAAGGGAAAGCAAAAGAAAACTGCCTCCATGTCCACAAGAGAGTTAAATAAAATGACGTATGCAACAAAAAGATAGCATATATTCGGTGCTCAGTGAACTTTTCAACATCCATTATCAACATTAGCCCTCGCTAATTACTAGCCTTTGGGAAGAAGCCTTAGCTAGCCTGAGGGACAAGAGACCCGGGATCCATTCCCACACCAAGGCTGCTGTGTAACCTTGGGCAAGTGTCTCGCCCTCTCTCGGCCTCAGCCCTTCATCTTTATGGAATATGGACCACAGGTATAAGAAAGAATTCTGGCAATTTCTGGTGAGAGCAGTGTGGCAGGTCAGTGTGTGAAGACACACGGAGTTTCTCCTCTGTAACTACAGCTTCACATGATACTTCAGTTCAGTTACATTTCCATTTTGCATGCTAGGCTTTCAGCGCTCACTTGGCAAACCTAAAGCACCAGTTTTGAAATTCATTCAGTTCCCCTCAGTAGCAGAACCCACCCGCTAGTTTAAACTGCTGATCCAGAGGGGGCCTGAGTCAGTACAGACTGTCCAGAAACTCAGTTTTAGACAAACTGCCAGGAGTTAAACTCTATTTTCTTTGTAGGAATTAAAGATGAAAATATAGGCAACAAAGGACAAAAAGGCAGAGTGTGAGCCATAAAACGTCATTCCACAATCGAGACTCTAACAATGGAAGGACGCAGCAATCCCCCAGGACGGGCACGATACTCACGAGGAGATATTGGTCTTTGCGTGTTCCTGGACAAGTTCTCCTTTGGGATTGACAGTAAATATTCTGTTCAAAGACACTCCTACTTGCTTATATGAATACACATCCTATATTTGGGAAAGTATAAATTTGGGGAAAAAAAGAGCACATTATCAACACAAATTCGGGATATTTCAGATTTGATGCACTATTATAAAATTTTCATTAACTAGAACTCTACTTCCAAGTAATGCAGAGGGAAAAATATCTCTGGATATGAAATTATTAAATCAGTTTCCCCCTGGGGGGCTTCCATGCACTCATCCATTCAAGAGCTGAGCTAATGAGTAAACAACCTACAACATCCCCCTGCAATTCTGACAGCCCTTAAGGCTATTCTCTGACCCATTTTCTCAGGCATGAGTTTCAAGAGGGGGATTTTCTTACTGGGAAGTTAGTACCCAACTATATATCCAGAACACTAAACTCTCCAGCAAATCTGGGTAGACCACATAAAGATCTCAAAGAACTTCTTTTACCAGATGCAACAATGCTCTGAAAACTTGAGATGCCCAAAGGTGCTGTGGTGTTAAGGCCTGGCTTGGTGGTTCCCTTCCAGCAGAAATGGTCTAATCCTATTCTAGGTTCTTCGTGATTTGGAATTTGAAGTTTCCAGTCCATCATTTCAAGCTTCAGACTGAAACCTACCAGCCAGTCTTCAAAGAAAACTAAAGGCCAGGAGATGACTGACCATGTCCTGACGGCTAATTCTAGCACGATGGGAATCTGGCTCCCACGGAGTCAAGACCCACCTTTCAGATAACTGCTATCAGAGAAGGTGGCTATTTCCAGAGCTCTTATAAACCCGGTTTACTACTTACAGCCGGTCGGTTTCCAAAGGCAGCATAAAAGGGCTCCGTATTTGGAAAAAACAGGTTTTTAATGTCTGTCAAACACTGGACTTTAAACTTCTCTGGCTTCTTCTCAATCACTTCTCTGTTGAAACAAAATAAATAATGGATCAGCTTGAGAGGAGAAGCTTCATTAGCATCAAACTATTTTTGAATTCACAGAGACTGAATCTGTACTTTCAAGTCTTCCCACAAAAAGAAATGTTAAAGATGAGTGATTTTACTAAAGACCTCCACCAGTCATCCAAGGAACAAAGACTTCCACATGTACGAGAAGAGAGAACATCTCCAAACTCGTTTTATGAGGCTAACATAGCCTCAAAAACAAAACTGAAAGAAGAAAAGCATGAGCAAAGGATGGGCCAGTCTCATTCATGAGTGTCTGTGCAAACCTCCTAAATAAATAGGTATACGCAACTGACGGCAGCAAAGCTCAAACATTTTATTCCAAGAACACAGGAGTAATTCAATACTCCAAACCAACGGATGCAGTCTAACATGTTAACAGATTAAAGGAGAAGAAAGCATACCATATTAATAGACATAGACAGGGTGGTTGATACAATTCAACGTCTAATCAAGATGAAAAATCTGAAACCCAGAATAGCAGGGCACACCCCAAAGCCACAACAAACATCCTGTTAACAGTTCAACAACAGGTGCCCGTCACCACCATTTCAACCCAACCCTGTGTAGCAGGTCTGTGCCGGCTCGGTGACGGAAGGAAAACATAGTTGTAAGGATTGGAAAGGAAGGAAAGGAAACTGCCAGTATCCACCCAAAAAAGTACATTAAAAGAGAGAATCTGCAGATGAGTGATCATCATTAATAAGAGATCAGTGAGACTGCTGGCTATAAAACCAGTGTACCAGGGCGCCCGTGTGGCTCAGTCATTAAGCCTCTGCCTTCCACTCAAGTCATGACCTCAGGTCCTGGGATCGAGTCTCATGTTGGGCTCCCTGCTCAGCGGGGAGTCTGCTTCTCCCTCTCCTTCTGCTTGTGCATGTAAGCTAGCTCTCTAACAAATAAATAAAATCTTAAAAAAAATTTTTTTAAATAAAATCAGTGTACAAAAAAAAAAAATTAATGTACAAGAATTAGTTGTACTTTCATGCCAGGGAAGAAACAAGCAGGTAAAAATGTAATTCCGTAAATAGACATTTAAAATTTATGATGTCTAGGAATAAACCTAATAGAAGATGTGCCAGATTTTATGGATAAAATTACATACTATGTTGAAATATGTTAAGAAGTCCTGAATGAGAAAAGACATCAAATAAGTGAATTAGAAGACTCAATATGACAAGGAGATACTGACTCTCTAAACTGACCAACAGACCTATTGTAATTTCAATCAACCTCTCGACAGGATTTTGTATGTTTTTATAAAACGATCATGACGTCACAATTACACAGGAGAAAGAGCAAAGGCCAGAAACCAAACCGCACATTTAAGGACACTTGGTTTATGAGCACAGTGACAACTCAGAGCAGGAGGAAAAAGGCCATCATCTCAGTAAATGATGCTGGAACACCTGAACATCCCTAGAAGGGAAACCAAAACAGGGAGAAGGTGGGCCTCTCCTGCACTCGATACGCAACAATCACTTCCTGGTGGGTCACACACATGAACGTGGAAGGCAACACCTTTGGATAAAATGTAGGAGCCTCTCTTCCTGCCCACAGCCAGGGAAGCCCTTTTCAGTCCCCAAATAGCACAAACTACAGGGGAAATGATACGTTCAAGCACATGAAACAAAGAATTTATGTTCATCACAAGCCATAAACTGGGGAAGGCTCTTTGCAGCACTCCTGAGAAAGGCTACAGATACAGAATCCCTCACACGCACAAATCACAAAGAAAACTGGGGAAACACTTGAGCAGGGGCTTCACAGAAGATGAAGCCCAAATGGCCCGTAAACGTCTGAAGAGAGACAGTTCACGCCCACCAGACTGGCGTGAATGTAAATGGCTCGCAACATGTGGACAAGCAAGTAGAGCACGGGAGGGGAACGGGGGGGGGCATCTTGTAGGCTTCTGCGGGTGCAGGAATTAGCTCACTTTGGGAAACGGTTCAGAACGAGCTAATAATGTTGAATACGAGCATCCTCTGGGGCCAGCAATTCCCATCCCAAGTGTGTACTTTGCAGGAGCTCATGCCTGTGTCCCCCGTACAGACACAAGCAGCACTGCTTTCAATGGTAAAATACTGGAAATGACCCCAGAATCCACAGCAGTGGGAGGGATAAACTGTGGTCGTCCCACAACAGGACGCCCACGTTAGTCAGAGCAGTGAGTCACAGCTCCACTCAACAGTCATGGGAACAGAAAGTCGAGGGAGAAAAGCAAGCTCCAGAAGAACGTGGCCTGCTCCCATGAAGTCCGTACGTGCGCCCAGTTGAACATACTGGTTAGGATCACAAATACACGCAACAGAACTGTTCTGAAAAGCAGAGGATGATGAAGACAAGGTTGTGGGTGAGTTGCTCCCATCACTGCTCAGTGGGGAGGGATGGGAGCGACTAGGACTTCAGACGGAATGGTCTGACCATGTGCTTTGACTGGATGGTGGGCACACTGCCATTCCCTACTTGATTACCACTTATCCCTCGCATGTATTTTAGAACGGTTCTTCTGTACCTACTGAAAATGTAATTTAGATGTTAGTGCTGGTGGTGGTGGGTGACTGCCCATCGGAGTGTCGTAAACCCCCAGGCTGGTCCCAGCTCTACACGGACTTCCGTGGACTCCAGAGCCTTCCCTAAACTTAACGCTAAAAGGGTTTTACATTCTATGCGCCTCAGGACCCTGAGGCTGACGGTGTGATTATGAGTTTCAGACCTTAATCCACTCAGGGGAAACCATCCAAACTCAGCTTCCTGCTTCAATCTCTCTCACACACACACACACACACACACACACGCACACACACACACACACTCCAGCACACTCCGTGGGCACGGGTGTATGAGTGTGCGGCAGACGGGGAGGAGGATGTCCGCATGCGTCTACACTGGCTGAGCGGTGCACCGTGAGAAAGCAGCCTGCGGCCCGGTGCCACCGGCGCCCACCTTGTGGCCGCAAGGCAGGCCCAGGAGGAAGCATGAGGACTGCTGACAGGCGCCGAGGTGGGCATCCCGACGGCTCCTTGGCACAGCCCAGGCTTCGGTGACCTGAATGTGCGAACAGCCCCTGGTCCTGACTCACCCTTGAGGTAATTTTACTCCAGCAAACAACAAAGTGTCATTTATCCGGGTCTCAGAGCACCTCGCACACCCCCCAAGAGGAAACGTGCTTACTTGTGAAAAGCGTCTTCCTTCCCAGAGCCAGAGGCCAGCCTCGGCTGCTGCCCAACTCCAGAATGTCACATCGGCCCAGTAACCCCGTCTTGGGACGCGGCCACGGCAAGGGCCCTGTCATCAGGGACACCCTCCCACCAAACGCCCCACCATGAGACGGAGTCGCACGTCCCAGGAATGTGCGCGCACTCGGCTGCCCCTGCGTGAGGAAGGGCAGGTAACGAAAACTCAAAGGCAGTTTCCACTTTAAAAGAAGCTCCTGAACCAACAGATGAGATGTGGGAAACAGATTCCCTCAACTCCTTTTCTCAGACATGTTTCCTAGAATCATGGCATTTCGGGGCTGAGCGGGGACACCCAAGGTCATCTAATCCAGCCCCCACATCCCGCAGCTGAGGACACCGACTCAGGGGAGGGGGCACAGGCTCGTCACCGCAGCTCGTCACCGCAGCCCGTCACCAAGCAGCATCAGAGCCTGGGGCTGCCCGCCCCCACCGGCTGACTGTGCTCTACCCACCATGTGTATTTGCCTCCAGTCCAGCTGAGACCCAGGCAGCATCCTCAGAAGAACACCCAATTAAAGCATCTTGCCGGGGAAGGTCATTCTGGCTCGTGGCAGATGGGCCCGTCAATTCTAGAAGCTCTGCAGGATGACTAACCCATGGACGGCTCGGGCTAGAATGGGGGGCTGGACGGACCAGGCTGTTGTCCATGACCATCAGGAGCCCGTCCAGCTCCCAAGAGGGAACAAACACTGGGAGGTGTTCTTGTTTGGTTTAGTAATTCCTCACAGTCCAAGATGGATCACTGGTATTTCAATGAAAAAGATCACCTTACATGTGTATTTAGTGGTAGGATATCAAAGTACTAATGTCAATGTGTTGCCTCACCTGGCAAATCCTCAGTCCTTAATGCATGACAATGAGTAGCTTGCTACAAACTCATGACATTCATTAGCGACCCTTTCATTAATATCTGGATTCTACTGCAGCCTATGCTGTCGGGATAGTTCTCGGGGCTTAAAATACACTATGGTAATCCAGAGGTCTGCCTGAATTTCCTCCCCACAATGTGCATGTTTCACTGTGAGATCTTTTACTACAAGAAAAAAAACTACAAATCACACAAAGCAAAGCTATGATGGAAAAGGTATCCGCAGGGGCGCCTGGGTGGCTCAGTCGTTAAGCGTCTGCCTTCGGCTCAGGTCATGATCCCAGAGTCCCAGGATCGAGCCCCACATTGGGCTCCCTGCTCGGCAGGAAGCCTGCTTCTCCCTCTCTCACTCCCCCTGCTTGTGTTCCCTCTCTGGCTGTGTTTCTTTCTGTCAAATAAATAAATAAAATCTGAAAAAAAGAAAGGAAGGAAAAAAGGAAGAAAGAAAGAAAGAGGTATCCACAGAGCTGAAGAAAAATACACAAGAGGAATCAACATGGTGCTTTGGGCCCATCTGGATTTTTCTGTTGTCTGCACAGTGAGCAGCAGGGAGCAGCGAAGTTGCCCTCACACTGAGGTGGGTCCCGCCAGAGGCTCTCACCGGGTCTTGAAGACAGAGCGATCTGGTACTTAGAACCACCCTTTGGCAGAACCAATGCCCTCTTCCGACCACAACACATGACGCTTTGACAGCAGCCTGGGAAGCTGAGCTGGGTCTCAGGTACAGGGAAAGCCCGTCTTCTCCTCTCCCACCCCGGAGGCCAGACTTCACTTGGCTGGGTTTCTCTGAATGTGACTATGATGGGGAAGGGAGGAGGTACTCAGACATTGTCCGAGGACCAGTAAACCAAACTGTGGGGGGCTGCCTGGGGGGCTCAGTTAGTAAAGCATCTGCCTCTGGCTCTGGTCATGATCCCAGCGTCCTGGATCAAGCCCCATGTTGGGTTCCCTGCTCTGCAGGGAATGTGCTTCTCCGTCTCCCTCTACCCCTCCCCCTCCCGCTTTCTCACTCTCTCTCAAATCAATACACAAAATCTTTAAAAATAAAAACAACAAAGCCTGTGACCAGAACTCCCAGAAAAGACAACTCTTCTGGGAGGCAAGGGACAGGTGGGTGATGGTGGCAGGTAGAGGGGCCACTTAACCCTAGCCCAGGGCAAGCGGAGTCTCAGAATCGTTAGGACGCAGTCCGGCCACACCGGCGGGGCAGCTGCCCTCAAAGGAGGACAGCAGGTGCACAGCTTGAAGTAGAGAACACCATTCTGGAAAAACGGGGACAGTTCAGCATGACTGAGTTTTAAAAATCTGCAAAGGAGGGCAGGGGGAAGCCAGGAAGAGTCACATGAGCCAAGCTAATAAATCTGGACTGGAGCCCGAGAGCCGTGATGAGGCCATGGAGGACGAGGCTGGGGTGACAGAGCCAGACCTGCATTTTAGGGTGAGATTTCTGGCACCCAGTGTGGAGTAGGGGTATGGGTGCCGCAGAGCAGCTGAGAGGCTCTTCCTGCCAGCGCCTCCCGGGGAGAGAAGAGGGGCTGAGCGCCGTACCTGTGCAAGGCCGAAAAGAGACTGCTTGGGCTCAGCAGCAAGGGCCCCTGAGGCAGCACCGTGCCCCTCTCGTTGACCCAGTGCAGGTAGCCCCTCGTCATGTCCGCCATCCCGATGGCCCGTGCAGAACAGTAGAGAAACTTATAGCCGTTTCTGGAAAAGAGACAAAGCATTCACGGGTCATGGCACGGCACCATGGAATAGTTCTGCACTCACACAAACCCTGACGGGAATGTTCCTTTCTCTCTCTCTCTCTCTCTCTCTCTCTCTCTCACACACACACACACACACACACACACACACACACACACACACCCAGGCACGCTGTCAGAGTCTCCCCTCGGCTGCAGAATTCTATAAGCACGTAAATACATATTCTACCCTCTCTCATCCCGTCTTAAAAACAACCACTGCACCAAAGCCCCCTTCTCAGGTTTTCCCTCTCTCCAGACCAAATCCCATCCCCCTGCCCCATTCCCTTGGCAGCAAAACTCCTTCAAGGGGCTGCGTATCTGCTCTGACTGCACCTCTCCTCCCGTCAACCTGCTCCAAGCAGACTCGCTCCCTTTCCTGCCTCGCGGGCCCGCAGGTCCCTGTGACGCCACAGTCCTCGAGTGGACAGACTTCCCGGCAGCACCTGGCACGGGGGACCTCTGTCCCTCGGCTTCCGGGACCCCCCCCATCTCCTGGTGTGCTTCCCACACAGGTCCCCTGGCTCGGTCTCCACCCAGTCTCCATGGGCTCAAGTCCTAGGGCCCTAGGGGCTCTGTCCTCCTCAGCACTTAGCTCCCTAGGGGATCGCACCCACTCCCTGAAGGCTCTATAGGCCACATCCAAACCCAGGCGGTGTACGATATTGGCGACGTTGTGATGTAATACAGATATACGTGGTCTTTATCCCCAGATCTCACCATGGAGCTTCTAAACCCCTGGAATTTACTGAGTGACAGGCCATTTATTGTTTGAAACAAGTCCCTCCCTCCAACCTGTGTTTATATTAATGAGGTGGTCCTTGGGGGGGGGGGGGCTGGTTGCCATAGGAACCGACCTTGCAATCAGAAGGTCGGAAGTATCAGCCCCACCCCACCCCCACAAATTCGGGGAAAGGGAGAGGGGCTGGAGATTGAACTCAATCACCAATGGCCAAGGATTTAATCAATCATGCCTATGTAATGAACCTCTACAAAAACCCTAAATAATGGGGTTCAGGGTTCAGAGAGGTAGGTGAATGCACCCATGTGCTGGGAGACACCCCAACCCCGTGGACAGGAGACCCTTCCAGACCTTGCCTCATATACCCCTTCATCTGGCTGTCATTTGTATCCTTTAGAATAAACTGGAATGTTTGCCTAAGTTCTGTGAGCCATTAGAGCAAATTAATAAACCTGGCAAGGGGTTGTGGGGACCCCTGATTTGAAGCCAAGTAGGGCAAAAGTGGGGGTAAGCCAGGGACCTCCTATTTGCGGCTGGCGTCTGAAGTGGGAGCTGCCTTGTGGGCTGAGCCCCTAACCTGTAGGGTCCACCCCACCTCTGGGAGTCCGGGTCAGACCTGAACCGAACGGCTGGACGCCCAGTGCGTCTCAGAGAGGATTTCAGAATTGCCTTGTGTGACAGCCGCATGTGCTGGGTGTCCACAGTATTGGGAGTGGAAAACAGATCACAGGATCATTCTTCTACACATGGCTGTCTCCTCAATTTATACTTCCAGTTCAGGCCCCTCTCTTAAGCTCCAGGCCGACACATGCAGCTGAAAACTCCCCATTTCTCACGGGGTACACAATAACAGTACCTCCCACGTGAAACACCAAAGCCACACACGTGCAGGTGCCCCTGCCACGACCTCCCCACTCGGCACGTGGCACTCTCTCGCCGGCCCAGGTGTGGCCCAGGTGAGGCCCAGGTGTGGCCCAGGTGAGGCCAAACCTCAGGGCCACCTGGGTTTCTACTTCTCCTCACAACCACCACCACCTCCAGAACCCCGACATTGGCAGGCCCCCTCATTCCACCCCAACAAGGACCCCAAACCACCTCCCAAGTCCCCTGTCACCGCCACAGCCCTCGTCCACACCTCCAGGGCAGGCTCTCCTGCCTCCACACCCGCAGCAGCCTGAATCAGCTCCTGGCCCCCACACCAAGTCTGCACAGAGAAAGAAAACTCAAAACCCACGCACATCATGCTCAAACCCCCTCCAGAATCTTGTTATGTCCCTCAGATATAATCCAAATTCTTAGCCATGACCTACAAGGCCAGTAAGAACTGGTCCCTGCCCCTCTCTCCAACGTCATCTGCTCCGTCACTCCCGCTTACCAGAAGGTGCCCCTGCCAGTCCTGCGCTGGGCACCTGCACGTGCTGTTCCTCCTGCCTAGAACACTGTTCCCCACACCTCCCTGCCTTCATATCACCTCCCCAGAGGACCCTTCCCTTGCTCCTCTATTTAATACAACACACCCTTGCTTACCCTCACTCCAGACACTGAACCTTTGCTCTGCTTTATTTTTCCTAATGGCACTCATCACTAATATCAGAGGACAGTTCCTTGTTTGATGGTATCTCTCATGAATCCATAAGCCCCTCAAGGGTGGGGGCTTTGTCTCATTTCTTACTGTAACCCCAGTGCCAAAAACAGTGCTCAGCTAGTCACTGGCACTTAGTAACTATCTCCATGAACGAATACAAACTACGCACTTCCAACCCGGCTTACTGTCCCACCGAGATATCCTACGCTGGCCAAGGAACTCATCTGGACACTTGCTTAATAAATACATTCTTTAAAACGAAGCAACAGGAAAGTTTTAAGATGAAGAGAATCTAGAAATACTATCTTATTTGGAATACAGGGATGCAGTTGAAAATCAAGCAACCTTTCTAATTAAACATCTTTGTATTTTAGCTGTCTAATTAATGCAATCTTTAAAAAAAAAAAAAAAACAACCCACTATTTCTGTACATAGCTCTTCACATCGAAGTTCCTAAAAGCTGCCACCTGCAGGGGCTTGAGATGCTAATTTCATTCAAAACTTGATTTTCAAATACATTTCACGGTGCGATCAGGCCTCTGCCTTGTTCTCACCATGCAAGTATTCTGCTTCAAAGGCCATTACTAAACATGGCTGGAAAATCAGCTTGAAGACACACCCTTGGTGGGGGGGGAGGGGGGATGATGCTCGTTGGTGGCAGAACCTTTGTCCCCATGAAAGCCGTCTGTGATCCCATCAAGGGCTCAAGCAGCACCAAGTCCGCAGATCTTACTCTCAAGGGAGCCGCTGAGGGGTAAGACCCCACACTCGGAAGGGCAGGATGCTTTCCTCCCATCAACACACCCCCAGGAGGCGCTCCAGCCCTGCGCCCAGGCTGGCCTCTGATGCACGTGTGGCTGGCCCAGCGCTGCCCTTCGGGAACAGAAGAACACATCGGGAAACCTATCCACACAGCAAAGGCTGAATACAACACACAGACAGACCACACTTAACCCTCTCTTATCTCAGCAGGTGCAACAGGGCTTGGGGAAATACCAGAGCCAAAAGGAAAGAACATTCCACATCCAGCCTTCAAACCAACAGTTTCTCCATCCAGCCTCTGTATTTCTCTTAAAACACTTGGCCTAGGCTGATATTAAAATAGCCTGGAAAGATTATCTTTGGGGCTATTTGCCGAGATAAGCTTCTTGGCTGAAGTTCCCTGCTACTGACATCCTGGACTGGATAAATATTTGCTGGGGGGCAGGGAAGAAGCCCTGACAACGCCCCACCGCGGGACATTCTAGCAGCACCCCTGGCCTCCACCTGCTAGGTGTCCGTGACACGCCCCAGGTGGGACAACCAGAAATGCCTCTGAACATTGCCACGGGTCCCTGGAGGCCAAAACGGCCCTCGGTTGGGAGCACTGTTGTAGAGAAAAGGACCTCCCTAGCCACATTCGCAGGCTTGGAGGAAGGATAACCGCCTGCACCCTAAGGATGGAAGAATCTGTGCCCAGCCTGGCTCTGAGATCAGAGTCGGCTCAGTCCTGGGGTTCTCGCGGAGGCCCGGCTGGGAGAAGCTCGCCCCACTAGAGCACACACCCTGATGGCTGCAAGCCCAGGACCACAGCACCAAGCTTCTGCCCTGGCAGGGACCTCAGGGGTCACCTGGCCTCATTTTCCCATCTCAGAGATGAGGAAACCAAAAGCGGGAGTGCGGACGAGGTCTGCGCATCCAGGGTGAGCTAAGGGCTGTCACGTTCAGAACCCGGGCCCTCCGGCACCCCGTCAGACCTCCCGTCCTACTGGCAGCAGTCACGAGTGCAGTCACCTACGAAGACCTCGAGTGCAGGGCACCACAGCGCTGTGGGCAGGAGAAAAAAGAGCCCCCCCCACCCCCGCCGGGTCCACTAGTGAGGAGTTCTGCTCTCAGCACCCTGGCTTCGCACAGCGCCCTCTTCAGGCCACAGATGGACTCATCCACCCAGCACTCGCTAAGCCGTCACACCCACATCGATTCCTGGTCACACGAATATAAAAATATGCACCAAGTAAGATGCAAAATCAGAGCAATTATTGCCCAGATTTAGCCAAAAGACCCACTGGCTCAATGATCTAGATGTTTATTTTCCTTGTACTTATTGAACATACTCAAACCTGAGGGAGGCTTTCCTGTCTTCCACTTGTATTTGCCACAGTTGTTTTGATTTTTCTTTATTAAGACAGTGCAGGTGAGGAGGTGGGGAGGAGCAGGGGAGAGAAAGAATCCTAGACTCGATCCCACAGCCCTGAGATCATGACCTGAGCTGAAACCAAGAGTCTGACACCTTACCAACTGAGTCACCCACAAGCCCCTCTTTTTAATCAATAACCAAGCAAGCTATTTTCTACCCTCTGAACAAGGTGACAATCAGCCCTACAGATAATTTCTCACAGCTGACTGTGTTCAAACAAGTTATTACATTTCACAAAAAATAAAATTGCTCACATTCTGTTTTCAGGCAAGAGGCTCTCTGCAAGACTGGTTTTCCCATTGCATAAATGCTGCAGCGCCTCAAATTTAAGTGCAGCCTAAATTCAGAAAAAGCAGGGTAAAGACGGAGTGATCAGTCCCCAAATCCTGAAGTTAACAGCATCACGTCCTTA